>UXGC01002103.1:790-13988 GCA_900480045.1 Eurytoma adleriae
TATTCGCAAGAAACCGATTTTCCGAGAACCCAATATCCCAAGGTCCCAATTTCCCAAGCACCCAATTTCCTAAGCACCCAATTTCCTAAGAAACCAATTTCCCAAGCACCCAATTTCCCAAGCATCCAATTTCCCAAGAACCCAATATCCCAAGAACCCAATTTCCCAAGCACCTAATTTCCTAAGCACCCAATTTCCTAAGAAACCAATTTCCCAAGCACCCAATTTCCCAAGCACCCAATTTCCAAATCACCCAATTTCCCAACCACCCAATTTCCCAACCACCCAATTTCCCAACCGAGTTTGAATGGCAGGAAAACGTAGCTTTGAAAAATTATAGTATGTCTTTAAACACAGAAAAATGGAGATGAAACATCACAAAATAATAGAAACAACATCTTTGTTTAGGACTAAAACGCTTATACGCAAGAGCTACTTCGTCTTTGAGCTTTGTCAAATTTCTGATGTAAAAAAGTATCGGGTTGCACGCGCTCGAACACGTATAGTCGGTGCATTAAACTATGGCAGCACGAAAATAGGAGTACCGCTGCTCGTAAGATGGCGGGCACGAAACTTTTCGGGCTTCTGCTATTTGAAAATCATGAAGCTTCCGTCCGAGTTCGTAAGCAGGCTTTCCGAAATGCGGGGGACGCTGCTTTTCTACAGATCCTAGGACTATTGCCCTAGACTTTTCTCAGTGTAGAAATACTCTGGTTCCTACTTTAGAGTTCCATCCACACCACAGTTTTGGAAGTAAAATTGCATGAAAATTAGGTTTATTTAGAATAAAAATCATCATTGGACCTAAATTCTAAATTTTGCGGTAACGCGAGGAGCCATTAAAACAGCAGCGGCAACAAAGCGCATCGCACGGCCCCAGCCAAGCATTCCTCAACGTCCCCGCGGCGCTATCTCGCGCCCGGACAAATTAACTGACGAACTCTTCTGCGGGCGCTCGAACGGCGCCTTATCGCCACTTAGGGCGCGAGAGCGATGGTCGGCTAGCGAGCAACATTGCCTGATCGATGTCCCAACCACACGCAAAACTCCGCGGCTCGTTTCGTTTTCTCGCGTGCGCAATTGCTATGTAACTTTCTCGCCCCCTCTTGGCTTTCAATGTTTGTGCGTTTGCGCCTAGAACGACTACTCTAATCGATAGCCTTTTATCGGTGTTTCGAAAGTTTTTTTTTACTGTAGATATTGTTGCTTTATGGAATTAACTCACCATAAGTTCCCTTGGATCTTTTGATTATCTTTTTAAAGTTAATTTGTTTAATCTACACTAATATTTAACTTTCGCAAACATATAGTCCATTTTAACATAATTTTGTAGGTTAGACAACTTTTTGAATTTTGGCGCCATTCAACCGGATATACTCATGAACCAATTAAATCGCGTTTTTAAGAGGATATCTATCAGAAATGATCTTCGCTCCACAAACAGAACCCACAAATTTCTTGGATAAAACACAAAATTATAAACAAAATTTGGTCATTGATAAATTATAAACAATTGTCTAAATAATGAAAAAATAAATTAATGTAATTCGAATAAGCATTTCTTATTTGTCACTTGGCATCGAACGTTATTGACACTCCTCCTTTTTGGCGCAGAATCAAATAAAATCAGAGGCTTTGTCCTCCCCCTTAAGGGCTTTAACTTCAAGTTGGCGAATTAACGGAAATCAATCCTTGTGACTCTCAGTTCACTTCCGATTGACTAGTCTCGTCTCCATTGTTAAAGGAGCGAGGAGTCAATGTCGGCAAACTGAGACCGAGGAAAGTTCATCCTCCAGACTACCTTGTTTATTCTCAACTTCCATTCGGGGTTTCACCATTCTCGCACGTAATTTACCATAGAATAAAAGAAAATATATATTCAAGCAATTCAAATAAAAATAACCTGAAATTATCGCCAATAAATAAGAGAATATCAATTTTTTTAATTAAAGTAAGTAATAACTTTTTTATTAAATTGCGAATGACGAAGAACAAATATCTTGGAGGCAACTTTAAATTGACTTTTTCAATTTACATAACTAAAGCATAAAAAGCTCCAAATACAACTTTATACCTACACTCACGCAACACTACCTCAAACCGAGTACAAAAGGATTGAGGGACGAGACAGCGGATCGGGTAGGGGCGGTAATTAAAGGTCCGACGGACGGACGAAGGGCAAATTTGCAAAGCCATTTCAAGTTTCCGCGGAGTCCTTGGACTTTTCTTCGGGCCGCGAGACACTGCAGTGGCCGTGAGCCTCGAGGAAGGGGCCTTGATTGGATTCGCCGGACCATACGTAACGACGTTGGTAAACTTTGCACACTTAGCGCCCAGGCCGCCTTCACCCTCTATGAAACTTCGATTATTTCGGCGCGAGCGCGCGAGCCGGAAGTGCACAGTCGCCGCTTTAATCGAGTGCCCGGTTAGCACTGCGCCGGCCTCGAGTGCGATTCGATCATTTCAACGGTGGTAATGGGATTATTGCTGGATCTGAAAGAGCCAATGGGTTAACCACTTTGGCGAACAAGGAAATATTTCCTTCAAGTTTCTTCAGTTTTGATATTCTTTAGTTTCTAACATTAAAGAAAACAAAACAAATATAAAAAAATAATTAGTGATACAATTTGTTTTATATGACATACAAGTGGTGTAAGATATTGGGAAAGTCCCAAATGTAACAAGTTAATTGATATCAACCTCATAATTAAAATTCTCCATAATTAATGTACACCTATAATATTTTATTTTCCATTTTTATCTTTATTCTTTTAATTAAAATTTATATTTCTTCATATTTATTATCGATCGCGTCGAAATACCACTGCTCAATCCCGCTGTACAAGTAGACGAGTTGCCTCGATAAAAAAAATATTCACGCCGAGCGCAGCAGAGAAATCGAGCAAAAAAAAAACAAAAAGGTCTCTAGTGTCTCCTCGTCATCCATGTCTCGCGTCGCAGATTGAAATAAATTGATGAAATTGGCATCTCTCTCGCTCTCTCTCTCTTTCTCTCTCCGGGCTGCGGCTCACCGCCGCCGCCGCGGCTGCTGCGATTCCCGTTCGTTAACTGGCCGTAACAATGTATTAGCCCCTCTCCCCGTGCTTGTCCCCCACCATAAAGCCGACGCGGCGAGCCCCACCCACAGCGGTCGCGGATGGCCCGGCCAATGGGTACCGGTCTCCCCACTCCCGGTATTGATCCCGTGGTACGTCCCCACCACTGCCGCCCCTCCCTCGCTCCCCCTCGTTCGCGGCGAATTGCTCCGTTGGAAACGACTGCGGAGACCCGACATCTCGCTCCTGCTCGCCTGCCTCGGCCGCTCTGTTGGTCTTTTTTTGCGCCCCGGTGCGGACGCGTCGCCCGCTCGCCCTGCAGTCAAGCAAGTGCGGACGCAGACGTCTTTTTTTGTCGCCGCAGCGCCCCGAGGATTCAAATGCGGTGGACTATGGTGTGTGTTTGTGCTGAAATTAGTTGTTTCCTCGGTGCATGGTTTAGTTACGTGATTCGATCAGTGTCGATATGGACTAACGATATAGTTCTGAAGTTCGTATAATGTGATTTGTTACTTGGTTCGAATAAGATTTTTTCGTTAATTGAATATAGAGACGTTTTGTTAGTTGTGTTATAAATAGTTCAGAAAATTTATTTGCAATTATCTATATTGATAATAATTATATAACTGCGGAGGCAGCAAGAAGAAACAATTACTTAGTTATTATTATTGTATATCTTTAACTGCAATAGTTATAAAAATGTGTACATCTTTAGGAAACGTAGTAAAAATTTCCGATTATTTTCATAATTAAAGTGATACTTAAAAGCCTTTACATAAATCCATACACTCCCTCTTCAAAATTTTATTGTATAAAGTTCTTTAAGGTTACTCTGGTTTAACACATAAAACTCATATCGACAACTTGTCCTCTAAATCCGCCTACTTCGTGATATTTCATATGATGTCACAATTCATAAATTCAAAAAAATGTTTGTGCCTTTCGTGACAAAAACGATAATCCCGGCTTTTCTAAGCTTTACAAGCAGAGCCAAGAAAGTCTTTGGCTTGCGCAAAATCTGGCCTAATCTTCGGGAATTACGGGACTTTTGAAAGGTATAGCAGTGCTTATAATCATGTGTCCCTCCTTTGTCGGTTGGTTGCTTTAGTCGACGGCTGGACGTCGCTTGAACTATACTACTTATATCCGTGCTAGAATTAGAATTTTCTCATTTTCCACTTTATTTTTTTATTTATTTTAAATATACCTTAAAACTTAATGTGCGTGTTCAATAACTTGATTTGTTATTGTTTATTCTAACTCTTCTAATTATTTATTAAACATTCATAATACAATTTTTTATAGCATTTCCGAATATGTCGATATGTAGAAATGGCACACTGAGCAAAATCTAAGCTCACAGCTGCCATTTGCCATTTGACAAATTAGCCACCTTTTTCCATCACGCACGCCCAGGCGGCAACCGGGCGCGCGCGATAAGCAAGGGAGGGGAACCCGAGGAGAAAGCTTACCCTCTTGTCATATTCCCCGATTATTAGGGCTGGCTTCGGTCCTCGGGGACAATCGAAAGTTACAGGATGGGCGGGGCCGCGCGCGCGCACATGACAAAACCGCCGGCATCACTCTCTTGTTCTGCACCTCTATGAGCTCTCGCGTCAACGTCTGCCTCGATCCCCCGTAAGCGAGTTTGACGGGGATGCTTCTTAATTCCCAGCTTACGACCTTATTTCCCCATTTAATCTCCGTCGGATTCACCGGAGTAAAGTTGAACCGACTTTTTTCCAGTAGATTTGATATTTATGGTTTGCGTTTGTTTCACTGTCAATCGCATTGTTTATTGAAATATGTAAAAGATTAATTTTCTCTTAAATAAAATGGCAATATGTTGAAAACTCTAAAAGTAATCATTTAACATATTTTGAATAGTTAGCCATTTGTTTAGTTCCGTCGGTTAAACCATAAATTAAAATCACTCGCAAATCAATAAAAAATCATTACAGCGTAAAAGTTTAATTCAGTTGTGGGTGAATAATTGTACTTTTTTTCTGGAGCTGAAAGTAGACTAAGAGTATAATCATAGGCGTTTTTCTACTTTCGCACAGTTTAAATCACAAGGGACAAGGAAGAGATTAAATTACGCGTGAACATATGCCACTTGAACGCTTGCTCTACAGCGTTACTTTGTCTCCATTTAAGCTGTTAGAATAGAAAGCTTCAAAATAAAGCAGTCAATTTACAATAACGTTTCTTTCCCAATAATATTAGAGGACACAAGTATATTTTTATTTATATACAATATTTATGTATAACATCTAGAATCATAAAATATTCAATTAATATATTAAAATATTTTTAAAATTTAATCTACGACACTATTATTAATACAAAATCAAATTCATCTTCTAAATTTTACTTATGGTTTATGATTACAATTCTATCACTTCAAATATGTATACCAGAATTCAAAATAAATTGTAAAATCCAACAAAAGGCAATACTACACTTTTTTAGTAGTTTACCGCAGTCCATGCTTCCTCGTCAACCGCAGAATAATGAGCGCATGGGCCACTTCTGCGCTAAATCACGAGATAAAGAAGAAGACCGTCGCTCCATGCTTGCCTAGCGGCCAGACTAAAGAAAAGACCAGTTGTCGGCGCGCTTTTCTCCAACTCCCGCCCATTGCCCGCTAGCATTCAGAGAATTCGAGAAGCCGGGCGCGTGTGAGAGGCGCTCAGCGCCATCCAATTCCGGTCGTCATTCCAAGTTCAAATATAACGCCATTCCGAGGAGCAAACATTTCCTCGAGTCGTCGTCGACGACGCAGTGCAAACGTCGCGACGTATATACCGGCGCCCCTCCGGGGAGTGAGGAGTGAGGAGCCTTTTGCTCAACCTCGACGACTGCCAGCACAGTGCTGACCATTTTGCATCTCATTCAGACGGCCATTCAGAACCTCCCCTTTTCCGCAGCTCCGTCTGCTCACGGTAGCATGCGAAATGAAATGAAAACTTACTTCTAATATGAGTTTTATTAAATAACGCACGCATTATACCTTTGGTTAAAAGCTACTTCAATGCTTGGCCACTTTTTAGTGGTTTTAACGAGTGCTATATTGTATTCTTTCGTTAGACCTTCAAGTTTTTTTTATTGCAACACATGGACGTTTATTGCTAATAATATTTGAACACTTGTTTTCATCGAATTTAGTTCAGAAGTACCTTTTTTCGCTGATGGAGACAAAAGGCATTTGTTCGTGTGAAAGTTAACGTTTACAGCCCCTATGATTTTAAGATTTTTTCCTGTCAACACGAGAGCCAATTGAGCGAACGTAATTGCTGGACCGCCTGTGTCGCTGGTACTTGCGAACATGTGGGTTCCGCTCTTAACGTAAATGTTCACTTTTGTGAGTACATTTGAGTACACGCGTTGCATTTAGTTAACAGTACTGACTCATTCTATTTCAACCGATCGAAATTTAAGGTCATTCGATTTTGCTTAAACTACTTGCGAGTATTTTTAGTCTTCAATAACATCATTTTAAACGAAAAGGATTTTATGAAAATTAAAAGATAAAGCTACCGGTATCTAATTGACGAACTTATCTGGAGGTATGCAAAAAAGGTTATTAAGAAACCTTCCAGCAGAGTAAACTGCACTCAACATGCAAATTTTATTCATCAGACTTTGTAGTGTAGGAGAGGTTAAAGAGAGGGTCGCACATTTTTTTACGGACTCCTTCCATTTTCGCATTTTTCACAAGTACCGTCCGCCCATAAACTACACAGACGAGCATGCACGCAATTTGCTTATACATAATTCATTAGAGCAAGACCTTTGATTAATAGTCATCGCATTAGCAGAGTTCATTTATTTTACACTCATTTAGCTGATTGCCTAAATTTGAAAATAAATACTGTTTTTATTAGTCGAGAGCTTATTATAATGTTACTGATTATTGTTTCAGATTGACGCTATGCAACCGTTCTCATCGAGCCAGACAATGGCAACGGAGACACCGACGAGTTTGCCACCCGACCGGGTCACCTCGCCGACGCCCAGTCGCAATCTCACCTTCTCCATTGCGAAGATAATGGAACCGGACAAACGGCTGACCGAGTCCAGCCAACCACAGTCTGCTGCCTCCACTACGTCATCGCCCACAACGGCGGCGTCGGCGATACTCCAGCAGGCGACTCCCAGTCTCTCGCTGAGTTATTCTGCTCACTTGGAGTCCGCTTTCAAAAAGTATGTTCCGACCTTCAGGCACCACCAAAATCTTCTGCAGTACTATCCACTTCTACACTACCATGCGAATCCTTTACTACGGTCATTCCCTGGCCCATCACCGACTTCGACAACTCCGACAACAACCCAAAATAGTAGGTCACCTCCGCCGGTGCATCAAGAGATGTCCAAGTTATCACTGTCATCGAGTTCTCCAGAACAGCCCACGATTAGGGAAAAGAAGGATAGCTCAACTCGCGAAGCAGCTAGCAGTAATCCTGCAAAGCAGAAGACCTTCACCTGCTCGGAATGCGGCAAGGTCTTCACTGCGCACTACAACCTCACAAGACACATGCCTGTACACACAGGTGCCAGGCCCTTTGTCTGCAAAATATGCGGCAAAGGCTTCCGACAGGCCAGCACCTTATGTAGGCACAAGATTATTCACACGGCAGAAAAGCCCCACAAGTGCCAGACTTGCGGTAAGGCGTTCAACCGCAGCTCCACGCTCAATACTCATATACGAATTCACGAAAACTTCAAACCTTTCGTATGCGAACACTGTGGTAAGGGTTTTCATCAGAAGGGCAATTACAAGAACCACAAGCTGACTCACAATGGTGTTAAAGCTTACAAATGCAACATTTGCAACAAAGCCTTTCACCAGATCTATAACCTAACCTTCCACATGCACACTCACAACGATAAGAAACCCTTCAGCTGCAAAATCTGTGGTAAAGGCTTTTGCAGAAACTTTGATCTGAAGAAGCACATGAGAAAGTTACACGATGCTGGCTCTCCTGTGCCCTTGAGTAGTCTTAGCAGTTCTGGACAAGCTCACAGTCAGCAATCAGGTTACTCACCAGTTCATCATGGTCCGACGGCTCATGCTTTTGTCAGTCCGTTTCTTCTGCCACCACCGGGGTCAAATGGATATCTGAGCAAGATGTTGTGACAGGAAAACTTAAACTTCGTAAGGAAGAATCAGTGCCCACTGATTTTGACTCCTCCGTGCTATCCTGCCAATTTGGGTTCGTTGGTGCAATCTTCGAAGTAAGCTATCGTGCGGAACGTAACATTAATGTTATAAACAATTTTTTTTACTATGAATCGCGAATAAATCGTTAAATCGTAGTGAAATTGGCAGAATAAAGCCAAGAAGTTTACAAGTGTTCTGGGACAATGTTGTGAGAAACAATTTCTATGATCGAACAAGTTTATCGAAAAAGATGAAAAGTTTGAAATTGGATTGTGTCGGTGAAATATCAAATTCACATTAACAACCAACTACCTCATTTATCATCTACAATAGCGCCGTAGATATAGATCCATTACGGACCAATACAGGGTTCAAAAGTAATTAAATTACTAACAACAAAAGATATTACTAGCGCGATACAATGTGTGTGATATAAATATAGCAAAGTATCCCTTTCTGAACCATCACGAAGCATATATAGAAATTAATATTAATTGATTTAAATTTGGTTTGGATAACAATTTTTTAATAAAACTTACTCATTCTGAATGTATATCTTTTTAATACATGTAGGGAGAAAAATTCAAAACCAGATTCAAAATTTTATCTATATGACGAAAAATATTTGTTCTAGTCGCGATAATTAAGAGCGAAAATTAAAAGACTGTGTAACCTGATTGTAAGAATTATTAGGTATAATTTTATTACCGATGAAATATCAATTACATTTTAGAAATAGATAGCAATATTGTAAAATTTTACCTGAAGTAGATTTCAATTCTTTTCATCAATTTTACTGTTGCATGAGTCATATATGCCTCATATTTTTTTCTTTTGCTACGGTATGACGAACACAGAATTCACGCAAAAAATGTTTTTATTCATGTCAACACTCAAATTCAAATTTTGGCTCTTGTAGTAGTGAAAATGTTAAATAACAATATAATGATTTTGCAATAAGCAAAGTGTTATAAAGGTTAATTTTACTTCTAAAATATGAAAAAACTCATTACTATTACATTTTAAAATGATTTCACTTTTTTACTGATTCATTACAATTCATCTGAAGGCTGATTAATAAATGTTAATAAATAGTAGATAAATCGAGCTTGTGTTATTGAAACAGATGCTTTTAAAATATACCACGACCACACGCGCTCAGTACTTGATAAATACACTCTGCCAATCTGCTCACGGTACTATGTTTACAGATCAGATACGTAAAGTAAATATCGACAGAAAATTCATGATTATATGTAAACTTGTGCTCGTACATTTGCACGCTCATAAGTCCCGCTCAATCAGTGTGATTGAGCAATTTCAATTTGATATCAAATTTGTACAGCAATAATCGATTATTGATTTTAATATTATAAGAGATAGCTCGATAAGAGCCACTGTGTTATAAATTACGTTTGTAAATATTTGTATATACAAAGCGACGGATAAAAATTGTCAAAGCATCAACGAAAATGTAGCTATGAATATTGTATATTTGAATTGGCTCACTTCGATAATGCAAATATATTAATGATAACATAAAAATTTAAAATGTGCATTAATAATGAATTTCATTATTGTAGATAGTAGAGTTGGTTATTTTTTATTGTACGAAATGTCATTGTATTATCGAAGTTTTTTGATGCTCTAACAAACGATTGATTAATCTAAATGTTAAAAATTGTCTTCTTAGTTGCGAATCAAGTGGATCAGCTTTGTATCAAATTATTATCTGAGTCACTATTCAGTAACAAAATACACAAGAGAAATGTTTGGAATGCTTCTAAGGGCAACTAATTTAAATAGAACCCCAATTTGTAAAAATTAATATAAGATGTTTGCTCAAATGCTAATGCCAAAGCGTACAGTAATGGGCTTATGCATGCATCTCGTAAGCTCACCCTGTGCACGTACACGAGGCTTACCGAAAGAAATAGGTACTTCATAAGCAAAACTTGTATAAATCGGTGTGATAGTAGCTGTAAGCGAATGTAGTTAGAATAAACGATCAAAAATGATAAAACGGAAGTTGGCCAATTGTTATTATCGACGAAAAAATCTAGAGCTTCTCCGTCGTAGAAGCCGAACCGTGGAATCGTCATTCATGTAATTAAAGATAATACACGTCCGCAACATCGAGAGACGAAGATGTGGAACTGTAGTCGACGAAACCATTGTGCGCCATTTTCTATCGATCCGTTGTCCACCCGCCATTTGCCGAAACCTCAGAGAAATAATGTAACAGCATAAATCTTACGAGCTTTCCCTAACCTTTGAATCGACCTATTTAACTGTGAGCGTATAAAGCGCCGAAACTCGACAGCGAGCCCTTATCAGCATCCATCTTCTTTATGTGATTGTATACGGTGAATGAGAATCAATCAAGTAATAGTTGTGTCGATACGATGTGAGGCGATAAAGCTAGATAAGATGATTACGTATGCAAGCAAAAAGTAATAAATGTAGATAATCGATGTAGAGTAGAAGATGAAAATTACGCGTATATGTATGTGTCTCCCACTGTAAATAAATAAGTCAATCCAATGCAATAAACTCATATGCACATTAACCTGTTTGAATACCTTATTATTTTCTCATTACCTTAATTTTTTTATTTGCACCATTCATGCAATATTTTTTTAAATGTATTCTTTGTTTCAACACTTTTCTTCGTTACAAAAGATTAATTATTAATTTAAGATTAATATTAATTTCTGAAATTGAATTAAATTATCGATTGTTCTATTATTTCTATAAATTACTTTTCAGAGCTTAACTTCTACATATTTTTATTTTGTTAAATAGTTTTAAAATTTAATATAAAAAAATCGAGTTTAAAATGAAAATTACTATTTATTCTACGCAAAATATAAATATTGTTTTTGGATATTTAAAAAATTGTTCCGATTTTATCCAAAACCCACTTGGACTTTTCTTTGAGTCATTATGTCTTCATCAGCGTCGAGGCATCGGTTCAACAGCGGAGAAGCGGACTCTCCATCATTATCTAACCGGTACAATCTCACACAGTTGCACAATTCCGCTAGAAGGGCCCTGCGCCCGGTGTCAGCACTTTAACAATCTCCCCCGTCCGACCTGGCCGATCATCATCGACACGCCGGCTGGAGCCTCGCAGATTCGATCTCCGCGCAGACGTGCCTCCTCTGTCAAGGCAACGAGTAAAAAAAAAAAAAATATCCGGAAGGAGTGGGTGCGATGGCGCTCGAGTGGCCAGCGCTTTCGCCGCTAGAGGGGTGGGAGAGGGAAGTCGGAATAAGGTTGACGAGGAAAGACCGGGGATTAATGGGCCGGGCGCGCCGATGACGCGCGCGAGGTCGAGTGATTACCGGAGATGTAGAGGACGTGACTACGTACCCGATCACCGGGGGAGATATCGCGGACGCGCGAGGCCTCTGATGTATCTACGGAATCTGGCACTTCATCCATTAGCGGGGCCCTTCGCGAACCGGCCTAGCGCTGTGCGGGCGCGCCGCGGACGTTACGGAGATGACGCCTACGCTGATGCTCGCGCGTCATCCCGTAATGGTGTCGATGATATCGCAGGCGGCTTTGTAGGCGCGATCGTACGAGCTTCACTGAAGAATCAACGTTAGCTCAGGAGACCGGGTAGTTCAATAGAATTTATTTGAAATTAAAAGTTTGCAAGTTCTGTAAAAGTTAAATATAACGGATTAATTATTGTCTTGAAAAATGAACACAATTTTCTTTGTACACAATAATGTGATAAAATAAATATCAGGGTGCTTATCTTTGTAAATGTGGTCAACATAAAAAATAAAATAATTTGATGAATAAGGTTTACTTTCTTTTTATTTCTCAACTGCAGTAGAATTATATGTTGATTGGTGATTTTGGGAAGCTATAAGAGGATGGAAAGTATCGCGTTTTCCTGGAATGCTTAGCACACCCAAGGCCCGATCTTGCACTTTTACCTGATACTTCATCAGGGCGTCCTGAAAGTTTCATCAGGGCGCCCTGATGAAGTGTCGAGTTCCATTCTTTTCGATATGTTTAATATATTATTTTCAGCTAATTATGTTATTTATTATTAATTTTTAATTTTAAAATAAAGTGAGTAATTAGCTAACAAAACATTATCTTGAATTGAAAACTAACAATAAAGGAGATAAAGAATCGGAACTGCTTAAAGCCTCTGCAGGTTGCTAGTCAAATCCGGCTCTCGTGCCATTAATATGCACTTGGCGAAAAGTTCACGTTGAGGGTGTAGTGGCAAACAAGCACTCAGCTACGTTTAATGGGAATTATCTCAGAGGCAGTGCAATTAGGCGGGGATTATTGACACCTGGGGTCGGCGTCATGCGGAGTCGCCGTCTAAAACGCATTCAGCGAAGCAAGGGAGAGGAGCCCAGCCGTCTCAATGCACGGAGTCGCTGTAGCGCGATTCCGGTTCACGAGATTTTCCTCCGTGCTTCAGGTAAGGGGAAGAAAAGAACCTTGCATTCTTAAGAAGAAGAAAAGTTGTACGAAGTTGTTAGAGGAAATGTTTAGAGATGCCTTGAGATAAAAGAATATCAGTTCAAAAGCGTTTGTTAAGTGTTCGAGGCCGAACAAATTGGCTAAACGTACCGAGCTAAGATCGGCGTAGGCTTCATCCATTCTACATACATACATAAATGGAAAACGTTTCGAAGGAATTAGAGAATACATAAAATGCAGAGTAAGATAGCGGCTAAATTTATTTTTAAAAAATGAATTCTGATGTTTGATACAAATCAGAGTTCCTACAGCGCCTCGTGGCAAGTTTGATTTATATTCTTAAAAAAATCCAGAAAAGCTACCCATTTCCTTACGAAAATGAGGTATCAACGGATCGAGCGGACCCTTTGAGAATTAACACTAATTTAAAAAATCGTCACAAAACAAAACAAAAGCAAATCAAAAAAACGAAAAACGGATTTTTGGTGCAATATGATACAAAAAAAAAACAAAAAAAATG
>UXGC01002104.1:0-13988 GCA_900480045.1 Eurytoma adleriae
TCCCTGGTACACCTTAGCGATCTCTGGCGTCCCTGGTAAATCCTGGCAATTTCTAGCGTTCCCTAGCGATGCCTGGCGCTCCCTGGTACACCTTAGCGATCTCTGGCGACCCTGATAAATCCTGGTGATCCCTAGCGACGCCTGGCGCTCCCTGGTTCACCTAAGCGTTCTCTGGCGTTCCTGCTAAATCCTGGTGATCCCTAGCGATTCCTGGTGTTCCCCGGAAAACCCTGGAAATCTCTGGCGTTCCCTAGCGATGTCTGGGATCTTTCGATCACTGCTGATCCCTGACATTTCCTGGTGATCCGTGGCGATCTCTAGCGATCCTTGGTAAACTCTGCCGATTCCGAGCGACCCCTGGTGTTCCCTGGTACACCTTAGTTATCTCTGGCGTCCCTGGTAAATCCTGGTGATCCCTAGCGATCCCTGGTGTTCCCCGGTAAACCCTGGCAATCTCTGTCGTCCCAGCGATGTCTGGTGTTCCCTAGTACACCTTAGCGATCTCTGGCATCCCTGGTATACCTTAGCAATCTCCAGCGTCCATGATAAATCCTCGTGATTGCTGGTGACCTCTGGTTAACCCTGTCAATCTCTGGCGTTCCCTAGCGATGCCTGGTGATCCCTGGTTTACCTTAGCGATCTCTGGCGTCCCTAGTACACCTTAGTGAGCTCTGGCGACCCTGATAAATCCTGGTGATCCCTAGCGACGCCTGGCGCTCCCTGGTACACATTAGCGATCTCTGGCGTCCCTGGTAAATCCAGGTGATCCCTAGCAATCCCTGGTGTTCCCTGGTAAACCCTGGCAATCTCTAGCGTTCTTTAGCGATGCCTGGCGCTCCCTGGTACAACTTAGCGATCTCTGGCGTCCCTGATAAATCCTGATGATCCCTAGCGATCCCTGGCGTTCTCTGGTAAATCCTGGCAATCTCTAGCGTTCCCTAGCGATGCCTGGCGCTCCTGGTACACCTTAGCGATCTCTAGCGTCCCTGGTACACCTTAGTTATCTCTGACGTCCCTGGTAAACACTTGCGATCCCTTCTCTTTTAGAATTTAATAAATGTCAATTATTCAAATTTATTTAATATATAATATAATTATTAGAGAAATTTTTAAAACGTCATGACTGTTTCATTGATCTATTTAATAAACAAATTCTTTAATTCAAATGACAATATAAAATTCGTATCAAGACGTTTTGAATTCTGGTGCCATCCTACCGGATGTTTACTCATTGAGCAATCAAATATCTTCTTTAAAAGTTTCATTTTTGCCATCTTTTTTTCTAAGCAAGGTATAAACATAAAGGTAAAATTAAAATATATAGTGATAATATAAATGAAACATCTATTTTGATTGCTAGTAAGTTAAAAAAACGTAGGCATTCTCCACAACTTTAAAAAGATTCTTACTTGTAAACTTTTCGAATCATCCCTTTTAAAGCCTCCCGTAAGTACCGACAAAAGTTATATCCGCAAATCCAAGCATCTCGGATTACAGAGAACAACCTTTTAGCCACTCTAAACAATTTAATCCCGTAAAAATAAACCTGAGCTCGCCGCGAGGTCATTAATACATCAATGCCGGGGGCTTAATTAGCTTTATATCTTTAACCGAGAAGGAGGGAACGAGGAAGAAGCTCGCTTTACTCGCGAGGTGAGTAAAAGGAGGGTAGAAGCGAGCGGCACTCGTCATAAATCTCTATTTGGCACGCGCCTCCACGCAATCTTTTGAAAATATTTTCTCCCCGGGCCGAGAGGCGTCAAGGAGAGCTTCCGCCGCCACGGAAAAGGCTATGCGCCGCGTCCTCCCCCCGCTAATGCCGGAGACGTGCGCTCCGTATTTCACGGGCGTGCGCGCGAGTGCAAGTGAATTATCGTTCCCTGTGGGACGTTTCAACGTCGATTTTTCGGCTGATGAGAATGGCGCCCGGGCGTAAAGCGCGCGCCCCAGCCGTATTAACATTTTCATTTTTCACGCGTGGCCTTTTTATCAGCTCACTATCTCCTCGTCACGCTCGGCTCTTGCCTCATTTTTTGCCCTTTTAAAAATTTATTTGGGTTACTCTCCTTTTTTGAGAATGCCTTCCCTTTTATCGTTGCAAAATTTCTTTACGAAATTTTTAAATGCTCCGTATTGGTTGAAGAATTTCATACGTTTTCGGAAATATCAGTGATTCATATTAGATCATGTCAGTTTTAATATTTTAACATTTAGCTCTCGTAATTTTACTGAAATAGTTCAATGCTTGGTAAATTTTACTAGATCTCTAAAGAACAGTTTTTGTACTATTACTAAATGAAATAATTATATCGTCACGCGATAATAATGGCATTTCAAAGCAAATGCAAATATTTATTATTGCTGTATCAATTCTTTTTACATCTGTAATTATCTATAATCGGTATTTACGGTAAAATAAATTTTTACTAATAAATTAGCTATAAAAGATGGTTTATTTTTCATCAGGGAACGTTTTTAGGTATAACTATTGTAATTATAAAATAAATTATATCACTTTCAATATTGGTATCATTCAATTTATTTTGATTGGTCGACAGCTATTAAGCGAAAGAACTTTGGAAACTGCTCGTTTTATAAAAAGAAATTAATGACCGCAGGAAGCGCGCGGATATCAAAAGTAATTTGTCACACGAACGCGATACTCCGCAATAGTGCGGATTAAACAGAGCGCCAATGAAATTGGATGAAAAATGCGGCAGCCCGCGGAAAAGTTTCGATTTTCATAATCAGGGATAATCAGGAAGGAAACGACCAATCATTGCGTCGTCCGTTCTCTCCCAACGAAAACATTTCCCTCAATGCAATTCGAAAAAAGTTCGCGTGCCAAATGGAAGCTCGCCGTCTCTTAAACTAAGTGGCGAACTTTTATCTGGAATGCTTTCTGATTATGCGGTGGAAAAGCGCAAAAGTTATTCCCAACTCGAGCCACGTGAATGGAGCCACTTTCTGTAATTACAAGCTTTCTATACGACACTTTTCCTGCGCGGCTTTTGTATATTCCCCGTGGCACTTGAAGCATTTTTTAATGTGTACGTTATGAAATTCAACTTGAATCGGAATATTTCGCTTTGATTTGCAAATCCATTTGTGCGAGGAATGAAATGTGATTTATAAAATGAACTGTAAAATTCGTTGCATTTAAAAATTTAATTTTTCCGAATAGGGTATTGTAACTTTCGGGACATTTGAATGTAATGATTATAGAAGAATTCAATTAAATTTTAATCCAGTTAAAGTAAAAATAAATCAATGATAATAATTTCAATAATTGCGATTAAATCCATTAGAAAAAATAATATTGTTATTTTTAATTATTGCATGTCTTTTTATTTTTTGTTAAATTATGGAGCAGCAGTTGCCTTCTGGAGTTGAAAGTAACTTGTAAAACTGAAACTTATTACTGGAAGAAATTCATTATTCTCAGAAACCACCTGACGCTAATTGAATTAAATAATATTATATGCTGCATCTAGATGTGAGTACATTTCGTACTTTTTAAGATTATTACATGAAAAGATTTATTTACCTCAATACAGCGTCAGATATTTAAAACCAGAGTTAGCTTTAAGTTGCAGAAACATATGAGCACATTATTTTTGATTCACTGAACTACAACTACCAAGAAAGGAAGAACTGTAGCACGTACTGCATGGAGAATTAATTACGGCCCATTTGTAGCTTAAGTCTATTATTTATAACGACGAAGTAATGTATTTTCAGCATATGGGACGTTCATCTCTCTTGGTACGTGTTACCTCCAGCGCATAATAAAATCGTGTGTACCATATCTAGCTCTCCGTCTCTCTTTAACCTCTACCTACATTTTCTGCATCGTCTCTTATGAATATAAATAAATTTAATGTATAATTTACATTAGTGTAATTTCAAAATAAGTAAATAATGATTTTATTAGCAAAGTGTTTTAGTAAAAATACTTCACCCATTTTAGGTGATGAGTAGCTATTCTTTTTTTCTTTTAAGAAAATTTTTATGAGAAGAGTCAAATCGATTTTTGTTTATTTTTTGTCGTAAAAGGGTAGTATAAAATGAAAAAAAAAATAAACAAATTTTATTCTTCACAAAAAAGGGACTGAATACATTTAGTCTGAAGTTAATTGATAAAAACTAAAGAGACATTTTGAAAATCTGTATGTTTAATCATTGAAAAAATAAAGAATTCATTCTAATTCTTAAAATAATATAACTTGAAAATTTAGAATATAACTTCTTCTATAATTACAAATATGTAAACAAATTTAGACGAAGCCGAAGAGGAATAAGAAGATTAGATGAAGAAGATCATGAAGAAGAATAAGATGTAGGTGTAGACGAAGAGAAATAAGAAGAGTTAGATGAAGAAGATGAAGAGAAGAGAATAAGAAGTAAGAGAAGATGAAGAGAAAAAGAATAAGAAGTAGAAGACGAAGAGGAATAAGAAGAGATAGGTGAAGCAGATGAAGAAGTAGAGGAAGAAGATGAGATAAAATGGAGGAAGAAGAGGGAGAAAAAGACAATATATTTTTTTAGAAAAATTTGATACAATTTTCTTTCTTTTATTATCAATTTTTTAAATCTTCATTGAAGATATTATTGGAATAATTTTTTTTGCTGAAATATTTTTTGCAAAGCAAAATGCAGTTTACATAAACACACCATATTATAATTATCTTAATAATCGTAAAATATTGAGTAAGCAACATATTCATAATCACTCGGCCAATTAATACTTAAAGCATTTTACGTGCAACTTTCACGCGACCGTTCCCGCCGCTCCTCTGGCAGCGCGATTACATTATCTTTCGGTACAGCCCCGCGCGGGGCTCTTTGCAGCCTGAGCCTAGCTACTTCTAATTTTCTCCTCCTTTCCGGGGCCGAACAGATTTGATTCATAATTCAGTCACATATACCGGGGATGCATCCCGTCGTTTGCTGCCGAGGAGCAGCGGAAAAGATTAGTGAACGAGACAAAACGCGGGGCCAACAAAGAAATGGGGCCGGTGCACGAGGATCGTGCAATTCAAAATTAAGTGAAACGTCCGGCGCAATTCGGGAGAGAGTGCAGACGCGATGTTGCGCCAGCTGAGAGAAATAGCGAGGAGATAAGGCGGCAGGGCGCGCGGGAGGGTGGAGCGGGGAATCGTGGCGAGGGGGGAGGAGAGTCGACGATAAGGGTATGGGAAAGTGGAGAATGCACGACTTTATGAAGTCTGAGAGAATTCCCGGGAATTATTGCACGTCGATATAGCTAAATAAATGAGCATAAATTTATAATTTGATTTTATTTTCTTTTAGTCAGGTTACCAAGTTTAGTCATATATATTCAATGGAAGCGACAATAAGAAATGAAATCTATTAAACAAATGGAAGAATAAATTGATGATCAATTAATTCCGATTATCTGAAGATTGTTATTTATTAAATCATTAAGATCATCATTATTTTTGTATTCTAATTCGCTATTAGTTGTATTTTATGCTTTATATCAATTCACTTACAATATAAGTGCAAAGATGTACGAAAGTGAATTTTGTACACTTCTCATCATTGTATCGTCAAACTATATTTTAAACTATATACATTCAAGGATTTTCATTATTTTAAGCACTTGTTGTCGAATACTTACAATTATTATGATAATCAGTCAAGATATAAATAATGTATCTTCAAATTTTAAAATTATATTTTGTAAATATTTGTTTGAAAGTTGACGTTTCAATTAATGCCACCTTTGGAAACAAAGGTCTCGTAGAAAGTTCGTTGACTGTAAAAAAGGACAAAATTTATTGTCTTGTTTGTCAACACGTTCAGGGAGAAAAAAAAATGCTTACAGCGAACTGAATCCCGGTGAAAATCAGCCAGTGGACACATGAGCGTACCGGTCCACCCGCCCACTCAAGAGGGTGTAAAAAAAGGGTCCCGCGCCTTGGAAAATTTCTTGACTACGATGCGATTTCCTTTCTCTCTGACAAGTCGCATTGCTTCTTCCATCAAAGCGTGATTTTTTGTAATTTATGTGTGGAAAATTACTGAAAACGAACCCGAAGAAGAGGTAAATAATCATTTTTATGTTTAAGTATCTATCTAACTGTTGGAAACATTACCTTAATGGTTAAATAAAGCAATCAAATCAATAAAATAGAATCTCTCTCACTTTATTGTTTTATGGTAACTTCAAAGTAAACTAACACTCAAGTAATTTTATACAGGTAAATAACCCACATTAATTATTCTTTAATACACAATTGAAAATATCATCTATCACAGAAAAATAAGGCCGCCACACGCGAGGAATAATAACACAGGCTTACGGCATAAAAGCCTTAGCAATTTACAGCATTCGTCTGGCCGCCCACACACGTCGACCTTTGGGTCGTGCAAAATGAGAAGAAAAGCTCATCGCGAAAATTCAGCGTGAAAAAAAAAGAGAGCGAGGCGCCTTCGTAATCGCACGGTGTTTTTCTTTCCTAATGGCTCCGGCGCATGCATTATTGAATGAGGACTGACAAAAAGAATTGCGCCAGCGCACCAAGTGACCAGCGAGGAAAAAATGTCGGCGGGGAGAGCGGCGCGATTAAATATTCCGCGGGCGTCCATTAAACTTTTCCTCTCGAACCGGCCGAGGTGAGCGCGCGAGGAACGTGATTTCGCGCCCGGCAATAGAAATTAGCTTCCGACGGCGTATTCGCCCACCCCCGCGGCCTCGGTCAAATGCAAATGCCGGTGGGCAACGGGGTGAGCTGCAAAAATTGCAGGAGTGCGTTTTCTTCCTTACTCGACTTTTTTTTTATCATAGGAATATCGCACCTGGGTGCGATTCACTTTTCTTTCCACGACAACGAAAACAGCTTCCTTATGTAAAAATAACAATCCCATTAAGGTAACAGTATCTTGCCTGACTACTAAATCCTGAAAAAATAGATATTTTTATTCAATGGCTATAAATATTCTAATTAGATGTCAATATTTATCATAGTTTTTTTAAAAAACGTGATATAATCCTCTTTGTTTTAAGAATTTAAATAATAAAAAAATGAATAAAAGGTGCACCTAAATTAAAATTTTGACTTCTACTAATTTATTTCACTCACACCAGAGGGATTATATTTAGAAAAGAAGATAAGGAGGAAGAAGAGGAAGAAGAAGAAAAAGTAGAAGAAGTAGAAGAAGAAGAAATAGAACAAGAAGATGAAGAAGATGAAGAAGAAGAATAAGATAGAGAAGAATACGAAGAGAAATGCGAAGAGGTAGATGAAGAAGACGAAGAAGAAGAGTAAGAAATAGAAGAATACGAAGAGAAATACGAAGAGGTAGATGAAGAAGATGAAGAAGAATAAGAAATAGAAGAATACGAAGAGAAATGCGAAGAGGTAGATGAAGAAGATGAAGAAATAGAGGAAGGGGGTGAGAAAGAATGAAGGAGAAAGAAGAGGAAGAAAAAGAAAATATATTTTTTAGAAAAATTTGATACAATATTCTTTATTTTAAGAATTTAAATAATTAAAAAATGAATAAAAGGTGCACCTAAATTAAAATTGACTCCTAACAATTTATTTCACACACCAGAGGAATTATATTCAAGAATAACAAGAACTGTCTAATGAATTTTCGATAGTTCCTAACCAAGAAGAGGAAGATGAAGAAGAAGTGAAAAAACAGCTTCCGATCAATTTTTGACTGATCAAAGAACCCGGGTATTTCTATGAAATGCAAAGTGTTCGTCGATCGTTCAATGAATGAGTTTGTATAGGTTGGAATAAATTTGGATAAAAACTTGTAAGCAAATCTCCAAAATGTTTATTTTAAAACTTTTTACAACATTTATAATTATTTTCTTAATAAAAAAAATGCGGATGTTGTAACGCAGATGTGCTTCCTTCGCAATTGTTTTATAAAGTTCATATTTGGGCACTTACTTTACTTTGTTACTGAAGGATATTCTTGTTTTTGAAATTAACAAGTTCAGTAATTTTAAAATTGTAAAATCAAAATTAATAATATCTTTTGAATAAATCTTTTTATCTAAATGAAGTCAGATAAAAAGAGTGTCAGTCGCATTCATTTTAATATGGATCACTGAAAATAATCTACATTTTGTTGGTAAAATTTTCAATATGTCAATGTAACAGTATAGTCCATTTTAAATTGTCAAAGATTAATTAAACATCTGATGAATAAAATTCGAATAATAAAACCTCAACTAATTTTAAGCTTCTTCTCGGAAACATCAACGAAATACACAAAATAACCGCGAACTAAAAAAATATACTGTGAAAGAAAATGGTTGTGGGATTTATTAAAGCAAATTTACAACGTATTTCGCCATTCTTCAATAAAAAAAATGGACTTAAAAAACTGATGAATTTTTTAAAATTAATAATCCTTTTTTTCCGATAAGTAGCAAATGCAAATCCCTACATGACGGAATAAATACAAAATCCCCTGCAAAATAATCAAGTATCAATGCATTATTAAATGTACTCCGCGTAATTTGTAATCTCTCTCGTGAGACAAGCCATTTTTCAAATTAGTTTCCCGTCCAGGTAATCCGCGCTCCCGCGTCAATTCATAATCCCCTGCTCTTTCGCCTGGGCTCCCCCCGGTGCGCGCCACCCCCCGCAGTCGTTCCATTTCCCCGATCGCGCCCGAGTCAACGCTCGAGCCCTGCGCTTCTCACGACCGTTACTGTACCCTTCGCTATCGCCACTTGCGCGTTTTCCCCGACTGCGCGATTCCAGTCGGCGAGGAGCTTGACCGATAAACCTGCTATATGGTCCGACCGACTTATTTGGACTGTGTTGCTTTTACGGTGGGTCAGATGCGAAAAGTTCATTTCGTTGGAGCTGGAGAATGGCAGTATGAATTTTTAAGATGCCGTCGCGAAATGCCTTTTTTGTAAGGTGAACAAAGAGAATTCACCGAGCTTGGAGCCTATGAAAGTTGGAGTGAATTTTAAAAGAGTGAAGGAGGTGAGGCGGAGATTGTGATTGTAAATAAGGGGTGACTTAACAGAAAAAGGTAGGTAGAAGTGAAATATTTGAAGAAAATTTATTATTTATCATACCATTTGTAGATGAAATCTGTATTTTTTTCAATTTTTAACAAGTGGCTTTCATCGAATATTACACAGTATTACAGGGTAGCCTATTGTATTCCACTGGTTCTTTCACCCTCCGACTATATCCTATTATCCTCTATTTAACAATAAAAACATGGATATTTGTTACCTTTCCATTTGAAAGGACTTGGTAGTCCCCGGTATACACATAACTTTAAAGATTCGGTGAAAATGGTGAGCGAGTGTATAAGTTCTAGTAAAAATTGCACTATATGTTCTCCATTCTGGATTCGACTTGTATTAATCGATTCATTTGTTTATATTCATTCAACGTCTTATAGTCCTCTCATATAAAATGTAGTAATAAAAATATATCTCAATGTATTTATCAAGTTAACTCGATATTTTTGTGTGGATTTTCTTACATTTTTGCTTCGTAAATCATTGAAAATTTATTGTTATTAATGCTGGTGCAATTAAATTTACTAACGGTGAAAAACATGTTTTCCAGGTTAATATTCTTTAGTCATTAATATACCATCTTTTAATTATGGAGACAATAATATACAGCATGCAGGATTTTGTTAAAATCAGTAAAGTTCCATTAATTGGCAGTTTATACCAGGAGAAGGCGATATTATACGCGCATATCCATAACGCAATTCATAAATTTATAATACAGAAGAAGGTCGTTAACGCGTAAATATAAATATTTTTAATTGGTAGACACATAAATGACAAAATTATTTCATCAACCCCCGATTGCTTCAATTTTATAAATATTCATTAAAAAAACATTGATCTCCAATAAAATACAAAAATAATAATAAATATTTTATATTAGATTTTCGTAATTTCTTCGAATCTACGTATTCACGATAACGCGATAAGAACTTTTCCGAAAATCCACGCCACTTTCGCGTGTAATCTTTCTGTAAATCTACGGACTTACCTACCCGCGAATTCAACGATTCTTGGTGCAGTGAGTTTTGTCGATCGAAAATCTTCTCCGAGTCTGAAGGGAATGCAGTTGTTGCGTTTTGTTAGTGGCGCGTGAAATGGACTTTCTCGCTGCGATTCGCAAGAGGCCCCAGTCGAGTGTACCGAGAATTGAGCATCGGGCTGTGTATAAGCGATTTCAGTTTAATATATTTCTTAAGTAAAATTATTTGGAATATTTAAATTTTGAATACATACATTTTACTTTGAGTCTTAAAATAAATTAATTTATTTTATAAGATATTATTTTATAATCAATATTTTGCTTAAAGAATAAATCAAAGTCTTGAATGAATGAATCATTGAATCAATTATATAGTCGTCCACTTGAGACTAATGTACCATTAATGAATGATAAATATTTGAAAACATCAATCAAGCAAAAAATGAAAAATTTGTATCACTCTTAAAAAAAAGTCATTTCGATATAACTTTATCGATTTACGATCTATCAAAAGTTTATTACAAGACGACAAGTTTAGCAGCAGCGATATTTCGGCGGCGTGCAGCAGTAGGGGCCGAAGCGCGTAAGCCCGTATTACAACGGTATTAACCCATTTTTTAAGAAGCACGTACTTTGCACCTTCGACGCGCACTACACATCGTTCCTCAATCAAGTCTTGCCTGCCTCTAACACCTCACGAAATCGTTTATTTTAGCCCTCTTGCATTTTCCCCGCTCGCCCTCGCTTCCCCTTCACCCTCGTCTCTCTTTCTCTCTTCTGTCCGACTGCTGCAGTCGTTTTCCCCATTTCTCATATAAAAACATATAGTTATTTGGCAGATTGTGCAAGCGAGCGGAAAAGCAACGCAGAGGTAAATATGTGCCGCTGAAGCTGGGTCGCACAAGTATTTATTTTTGCATTGTAAAGAGATTTGTGCCTAGAATTAAATTTGAGGGAACAGAGTATTTGTCTTTGTGGAGAAAAATAATGATTTTTTCGTAGGTATTTTGCTTTTTTGCAGATCTCTCCATAAAACGATGAAAACGAAATGGATTTTTACATTTTTCACACAATGTATAATTTTAGACATTTTATTCATTATTTGTGACCTTTTCCACATATGTATAGGGCAAGATTCTGTTTCCAAATACATTCAAAAATTTCTAGTCATATGATTCTCCCGTAGTTCCTAACCACGAAGAAGAAGAAGAAGAGAAGGAAGAATAAGAGAAAGAAGAAAAAGAAGAAGAAGAGAAAGAAGAAGAAGCAGAAGAAGAAGAAGAAGAGGGAGAAGAAAAAGGAGCAGCAGAAGAAGCAGAAGAAGAAGCAGAAGCAGCAGAAGAAGAAGCAGAAGCAGCAGAAGAAGAATCAGAAGAAGAAGAAGGAGAATACGAAGTAGAAAAAGACGAAGAGGAATAAGAAGAGATAGATGAAGAAGTGGAAGAAGTAGAGGGAGAAGATGAGGTAGAATGAAGGAGGAGGAAAACGAAAAGGAATAACAAGAAATAGAACTAGAAGATGAAGATCGCGAGGAAGAAAAAGTAGAAGAATATGAGGTAGATGAAGAAGATGAAGAAAATGAAGAAGATGAAGAAGATGAAGAAGATGAAGAAGATGAAGAAGAGAAATAAGAAGTAGTAGTAGATGAAGAGGAATAAAAAGGTTAGATAAAGAAAATGAGGAAGAAGAATAAGAAGTAGAGTAGACAAAGAGGAATAAGTAAGAATTAGATGAAGAAGATGAAGAGAAGAGAATAAGAAGTAGAAAAAGATGAAGAGAAGAAGAGGAAGAAAAAAACTATATTTTTTTAGAAAAATTTGATACAATTTTCTTTCTTTTAAGAATTTAGATATTTAATAAATGAATAGAAAGTACACCTCATTTAAAATGTTGAGTTCTCACAATTTATTTGACTCATCCAAGAGAAATTATATTCAAAAATAATAAGAACTATTTAATGAATTTTCGATAGTTCCTAACCAAGAAGAGGAAGATCAACAAGTAATGTAAGAAGAAGAAATAGTGGAATAGATGATGATTTGACCAATTCTAGTATTGCAATTAAAATATTATAATATAGACATCTGTAGATAATTTATAATTATTGAGTATTAATATCTACTTTTTCAAGCCGTAAAAAAGTCTTGCTCCCATAAATTTAACCATTTTTGCACTAAATGAGGATATTTTCAATACAAGGAAAATCAGTGACCGCGGAAAGTAACCAACATTAAAATTAATACAAAGTACAAATTAAAAATTGTGCCGAACCAGAGTAAACAGCCGACCAAATGACGCGCGTCCGTGAGGCTCGGTCTTAAAAACCTCGCATTTTCTCGCGAAATCACTGCAGCACGCAATATTAAACGAGCCCATGATTACTCCCCGAAAATGACTTTTTCCCTGTGCGAGCGAGCGCGCATGGCACCACGGGTCACGGCGCATTCGCCGCGCTGATTTTCGTCGCGCTCTGATTACAAGCGTTTGACGGGCGAAATGAAATTACCGCGCGCCGCCGCATCGAAGCGACATGGGAATTCGCAAAGGGAACCAACCCGCGGAGCTGTGGATTATAATGACGACGAAATAATGTCCAAGCATTACGACTCTCTGCGCTACTACAAGCTGAATAATGTGGAAACTATTGCTTTTGGAGTATTTCGCAGTTTTTTTGGGAGATCGACTTTTCGATTTATTAAGAGCGATTAACCGAGTGATTAATAAATTTTCGATAATTAATAATTTTAATAATTATTGTAATTGTTAAGAATTAAGTTGTTTATTGAGTTTTGAAGATTCATAAAATAAATTTTGGCAATAAATATCTCGCATATTCTTTATCATCATCTTATTGCTCCTAATGAAATATAAATACTTCAATGAACTTCAAAGAAAAACTAATCTTACGCTTCTAACTTCCGGTAAGTATAATTCCAAACCTCTAAACTGAAGTCCAGCTTAACGACCGTTCAGGATCATGAGCGAAATTACTCATCATAAAGTACAATAAGGGCCCTCCACGGCGAACCCTCGAACCAGGGGATATCGCCGCTCCTCGTCCATCGCAATTCGACCTCTTCCCAAAAACTGTCTCTATAAAAGGTCCATAAAGGTCCACCGTCCTCGGCGGATCTACTGCGCGATTGTTCTTGAACTCGGACGTAAGCGAGAGCATGGGGTACGCCGCGTCGCGAGCAGGATATCTCGTTAGCGTTCTCGAATTACCAGGAAGCCAAGCGAGCAGGAGAGCGGCCGGGTAGCGGGCCGACCTGTTACGAGCGCCGTAGCCGCGAGTAGTTCGCCTCTAAAAGGAGGCCGCCCCCTTCTACCTACTCCCACCGTCTCGGCCGATGGATGGAGCCGTCGCGTGCGCGCCTTTGACGATGGCCAGACGACTGCCGGCGCATTACACGCCTCACCTCAAAAGCCGCCGAGAAACTGGCTGGGGGATACTGCGGTCGCCGGCTGACTTCTTTTTCTTCTCGTGTCAATCGTTTCTTGGTCTGGACGGCCTTACGATATCTAGGTTGCTATTAATAAGCTTTTTTATGTGTTACTTTCCATTTATTCATCGCACCATTTATTTCTTCTTATTACATAATTTAAATTGTAAAATATTATAGCACACTTGGACTAATGAGAAGAGTACATCTTCAATCATAACATCACTCGATCCACATAAACATACTACTCCACATATGCAAAATTAATATTTTTTTATTAAAATTAAATTAAATTAAATTCTTCATTATTAAGGGGTAATATACACCATAAATCTTAAAATGATAAAATCGCATTAATTTCAATTTAAATGTTAAATTTAAAATTCTTGATTTTTTAAATCTAGAAAAGGTTTACCTTTTTCTGTATATGTACGGACCTTTTTCCATTAATTAGATTGAACAGAAAAGTAATAATTAGCCTATCCGAAGAACTACATCCATGTATCGATGAAGTTCATTTGCTTCT
>UXGC01002105.1:0-13985 GCA_900480045.1 Eurytoma adleriae
AAATAGTGTTCAATACGCGTGCGAAAAATGATTCCCGGAAGAGTGTGATTATCACCCTCGCTTCGCTCGGGCGCTAAACTCACACTCTTCCGAGAATCATCTTTTACGCACTAGTATCGAAAATAACTAGTAATGTTACTTTATCTATTCTTACTATTACTGTAACTGCCCTTTGCTCCATAATTTTACAAGGCACTGTAAGTACTTTTTACAGCGAAGAAATTTCTCATCAAAGCCTCATATTTAGACGATTTTGTTGTATTCAAATGTATTGTGATGGAAATATTTCTAAATTTTCTAGATGTGAAAAACTCAACTTTGAAAAAAATGTGACTTACGTGTGTTTTTTCTTGAGACGGCAGAAATCGCATGTTCATTTTTTGTGTACTAATAAATCGTTTGTCGAGAACGAGGTTATTGCTGGTATTTAACCAAATTAAAACGTTGAACTGAACAATTTAAAATTTGTACATATTTATTCAAACAAAGATGAATAAACAAATAATAAAAAGTTTCTTGTTATTTATGGTTTTAACATTTCCTTTAAAATTTTACACTAAAAAGAGTAAAATGTAGATTTTGATAATACGTAGCCCAAATTATTCATTTCATTGATTCGTACACTCATTGATTATAAAAACTTCGAAAAGTAATATTCCATACAATGGAAAATTGGAAATGTTGAATTTAGGTTCCACTTGCTAAATTTTGTTCAATATTTTAAATCTAGTTTTCCAAACATGACTTTAGAAAACTATATTAGTATAATAGATTTACTAAAATAGTTGTCCCAAGGTTCTTTTTCTTCGGTAAGTCCGAAAGAATAAAATTTACTTTGAAGAAAATTTATTAACTTATCCTTTATTGAACTGCGCTATAAAAATAAAAGAAATTGATTTTTAAGTCAAATTTATTATCCACAGAAATCAAGCTTAATCGTGTGTTAATTATTCTACAGGTAGGTTTTTAATTTATTAATATTCCAATTTTTCACGTCAATTGCAAGTAAAATTTATTATGTATCACGGTGTCTATATACGAATGAGATTTAATTTAACGGGTTCATTATTTCTTGTGAAGAATACTTAACAATTAATAATTAATTAATAATTTTATTTAATTGTATATCAATAAAGTACAATTAAGTAAATATTCTTTTGTGATCGATATAAACGTTTAATCTCTAAAATTCATATTGAAAATACAAATAATATTGATAATAATTAGTTAAAAACTCCTTCCTCAAATTGAGATTGCAAAAACTGAAATTCGAAATTGTTAAAAAAAAAGTAATGTTAGACTGCAAAATATAATCTAGGAGATTGCCTACAAACTGCCTGTACGCTAATTCAAAGCATTTCTTGTTGAAAGATTAGGTAATTATGTGATCATAATTAGTCTGGTTCGACGATTCTTTAGTGACGGTAAAACTGGTAAACCGTAGCCGTCTAGAGCCTATTCAAGTTCCAGTGTATAGGTGCACATGTAATATATATCGACTGTAAGGTGGCTTAAATGTTATCCTCTTAATAATTCCACGCTTGTAACGACTAGAACGGTAGGTCTTGTAACGGTGCTTAGGAAAAAAACTCACGTCTGGTATGCATATATAACCTTCTTATATATATACTCTCCACATCTTTTTAATAGTACTCATCACTCATTTTTTCTCTATTATTTATATATTATGCGGAATTTTAATCAATAAAACTGTTCACGGAGGGAGTGTGCGTTAAATGCTTTATGCTTTCCATCTCTTCAGATTACGAAGGCTATAGTTATAATTATGCTTTCAATACTGCTTCGTTTCTTGTTAATGCACATTCGTCGTACCGTAAGTATCGATTGTTATGACAATTATAAAAAAGTTATGAAAGTTTCAAAATAAAGCAGCTTTTAGCGATTTCGAGATGCTGGCGGACATTTTGGGGGTCGCGAATTATATTAATCACACTTAAAAATATATTAAAATGTATAAGTAATATAGTACTTTTCGATGTAAGCGAGATAAAACTGTCAAACTCACTCTCCTCCGAAAATCATCTTTCGCATACATGAGGAATTCTACAAAAAAAATCCCATTAGCCGGTTCAAAAACTGGGGAAAAATAATAAATGAGTTCATCTGTTTTCGAAGTTCTTTCTTGTTCTTTTGGCTATATTATAGGTGAGAAAAATGTTGAACACGCGATTTCAGAATGTATTTTTTATTTCTACAAATTAAGTTTATTATATGAAAAAATCTACAAAAAAAATTTAAATAAATTAATCTCATTTTCGGATTCAAAAACTGCAAAAAAGAAGGATGTTACGGTACATCTAGTATATCCTACAAATTTTTTATTGTTGTAAACACCGTATAATAAGTGGAAAGTGTTTAACAGATGATTCCGATATAGCTATTTTTTATTTCTTTAAATAAAGTCCGAAATTCAAAATATTCGTTGGAGGCTTCATTCCTTATATGGGAATCTGCGTATATAACGAGAAAAAAAATACATATTTCGATATCGCGTGTTCAACATTTTTTTCTTGTATTATGTAGCCAAAAGAACAAGAAAAAACTTTGAAAATGTCTGAACTCACACATTTATTTTCTCCAGTTTTTGAACTCGCTAACGGGATTTTTTTCGTAGAATTCCTCATATAGTACCGAACGAAATTTTATAACAATGCGGCGCAAAGTGCCGATTTAGTGCATACTTGCGTGATATTTGTACTAGGTGGTTATCTTAAAAAAATTTGGGATTTTTACGGAATGGATCTTTAATAACACCGCCGTTTAATTATTACACCGCACTGATCCATTAAGTATAATATTAAGCCACTCTCCCTTGTATTTTGACTGCAGTATTCTTAGTAATTTCAGTGGTACATGCACTGAAAAAAAGTTTAACTCCGAAAACGGTGTCCTGCTTATGCTAACGTCATCTTTAATAGAGCTTATCAAAATTGCCTGTATACTTTTCAAGAAAAGTACATGTTTTCATGTCTATAGCGTGGTGCTACAGTGCTATATATAACTCTATAAGCTAGAACGAATGTCGTCCCGAATCACCTGCTATCCAACACCGCTCGACTTTCCCATATAGATCAATTCCAAAAAAAGAAACCACTTAGTACATCAAGATGAAAAAAAGTATAACGAGCACACCTTTCAGATTTGGTGTTTTTTCTTATATATACATAAGTTATATTAAGAAGGAAAACTTGCTGAACAAAAGTGAGATTTTATTACACATTTTTTAACAAAATTCAATCTATTGAATTATTCTTTTGAAAAAATAGCAATTTTTTTGTATAGAATTTGAATTCAAGGAAGATCAAAATAATTTTAAGATAAAAACATTACTTTAATTTGTTAATTAGTTTGTAGATGTGATAAATGTTTTTACGTTTTGCTTACTATACATATAGTATTAAATAATATTAGTCAGGAACCCATACTATAATCAACTAGAATAATGAATAAAGATTATACCAAAGACTGCATATTGTTTTCTTTTAAACCTTATTACATATTTTAAAAATTAAAAATTAAGAATTTGTTTAAAATAAACATCTTGAAGGTAAAATTAGTGAAATGAAGTTTTTTAAATTTTCAAGCATTTTTTTTTTATTTAATCGTTGGGTGCGCTGAGACCACCCAAGTGATAGACAGCATTAATTGGTGCAGTACTGGAAGAGCCCAAGGTCACGAGTAGAGTAGCGTTTTGTATCTGTATAGCTATAAAACCTGCACTGCTCATTTGTTTCTGCATATCAAGTAAAATTTCGCAATATTCATTAACAGGTGCAACGAGAACTGAGTTTACACTTGTTAACAAATAAGAGTAAAAAAATTGAAAAATTTTTGTACATAACCCTATTGAAAAAACTTAGCTAAGATCTCAGGTAAGATCTTAGCTAAGATCCGATGCCAAAATATTATCTGAAATCTGATCAAAAATCTGATCTGAAATTTTTCTACTTTAAAAATACGCAAAATCGGTTGAAATGCATAAATACGCGGTATTAAAAAGATTTTATTTTTCACGGTACTTAGAATTTTTTCAGGTGCGGACTGAAATTTTTCTAAGTACCAAAACTAACGAAATTCTAAGTCCTGTCAAAAATAAATTTTTTTGAATATCGCGTATAATTATGCATTTCAAACGATTTTGAATCTTTGGAAAGAAGACAAATTTTTGATCAGATTTTTGATCAGATTTTTGATCAGATTTTTTATCAAATTTTTGATCAGATTTTTGATCAGATTTTTTATCAGAATTTTGATCAGATTTTTTTTTATCAGATTTTTTATCAGATTTTTTATCAGATTTTTTATCAGATTTTTTATCAGATTTCAGATCAGATTTTTTATCAGATTTCAGATCAGATTTTTGATCAGATTTCAGATCAGATTTTTGATCAGATTTCAGATCAGATTTTTTTATCAGATTTCAGATCAGATTTTTGATCAGATTTCAGATAAGATTTTGGCATCAAATCTTAGCTAAGATCTTACCTAAGATCTTAACTGAATTCTTAGCTCAGTTTTTTCAATAGGGTACCGCTGGAGAAACAATCGCCTTAATGAGAAAACAGAGTTTAGTTTTCCGTTGAAAAAAAAAGTGTGAGCTTCGGGAATAGCGAGCCGAGAAGTTGCACAACAAAATGATGTTGAATCGCACTCTTGATTCCCTTCGTTTATTAGTAGTCGCGCGATTAATCGACAGGACGACCGCGCCCCAGCGCCTCAAGTATACTATTTAGTTTAAATTTTTTCGTGTGTCTTTTCCAAAACAAAAGAAAAACAAAGAAAAAACAAAGGAACTTGTAAACGTAAGCAATGCAATTTTTTAAGGTGCTTTAATCAATCTTTTTTTTTTGTTTTTATTTTGTACGTTTTTTTTTTTATTGAAAGAAAACTCGTTGTTGAATGTTAAAATGTCAGTATTTTTAATGAATGTTTTTTATAATACGAGTGAACGGAAGAAAATTGTCAGTGTTTTATACAAAATAAAATAGGGAAATAATACGAAAGTTCATGGAAATAAAAACAAACAATGAAGAAGTGAGGGAATGAACGGTTTCACGAGATGCACGTAAAAACAAATCCGACGAAATGTATGTGTTCTTTCTTTTTTACGTAAAAGCGCGTTTTTTTTATTCCGTCGAGGAACTCGATGTCGCGCGGATCAAACGAACGAGACGTTCGAAAACCGACCAATGCAGCGTGAAACGTCGTTTTGTCACTTTGCCTGCTGTGTTCTTCGCTAAATCGTTTAGTTGACTAATATTCATCTACAAAGTTTATATTTTAATGGGAATATATTGTACAGTCGAACTCTTGAAACTTCTTTGCGTCTAGACGAATCTTTAACGAGTAAGAGAAATGCAACTATTTGTTTTTTTTTGTTCATATTTTTTTTGTTCTGTTAAAAGATTTATTTGCGATTTGAACTTGAACCTGGTAGTCGATCGAGCCATTTTGTAGCGTAGCGTATTATTTATCGTACCTTCTTTTTTTACGAGTAACATTATTTTTTATCGATAAACTAGATATTGCCCATTAGATTTCGCCGTCGAATGAAACGAGATTTTCAACGACACTTTGTTCTGTAGTTTAAGTTCGATCGGTATGAATCTTTTTACAGGCCCTTCTAAAGCAGTACCATTGCGCTGTACTTTATTTTCGTTTTTTTTTTTAACTTTTTCTCTCTATATTTCTCTTCAATGATCTGATAATTAAATGTACAAATGAATGTAAAGAGAAGAGCGACAGAGGTACTTTGTGTATTCATTCGTGAAAAAAAAATAATCCAGGTAGCTTAAATTTAATTTTAAAAGGTGTATTTTACAATTTTATCAGTATTTCTCATTTTGTTTATTGAATTTATTCGAGGTATACAAGAAGTTACATATTTCAAAAAAAAAGAAAAATGTACAAACACCGTGTACAGTAAGATTCTTTGATAAAAAAATTCAACATTACTTTCGTACAGTATTGAACATAATATTTATAGTTTCTAGAAGAGATTCGAGATTAAAAACTATCATTCCAAAAATAGTTCAGAGGAAAAACATAAACACCAAGGCACAAGATCAATCCACAGATCATTGAAAAATTGTAACCAATGAATATTGAAAATAAACTTAATAAAATAATCGTTATCATTGCGGCTAGTGTTAAAAAGCAAATCAAAGTGTTTCAATTCAAGACACCCAGCCTGTTACTTTCGAAAAGAAATTTCTTGTATAAAGCAAACTGCGCTAATTTGGTCCTTAATATCAGTTTGTAACATCCAGAAGCGTTTTTCTCTGCCTGCATTTGGTAAAAATAAATAGCGTTTAAAAAATACCGGTACTCCCCTTGTAGAAAATTGACCATATTCTGGGCAGAATTTCTGGTCAATAAATGTTACAATGACGTATGTCTAAAAATGTTGTAAATACTCTTTGCAACATTTTTAGATATACGTCATTTTAACATTTGTTGACCAGAAATTCTGCCCAGAATATGGCCAATTTTCTGATCGTTCAAAGGTGAATGTACACACTACAACAGAATGCGTCAGGCGCTATCGCGTAACTTTAAATCGATCGAAACACTTTTATTTCAAGAGTTCAGCCAACGATCCTTCGGTGACTAAAAAAAATGACGTGCACTCCGTTTCGAGTTGAAAACTTTTTTTTATTAAAAGAAAAAAAAAACCAGTCAATCAAAGTCGCAAATGCGCCAGAGCTTCGAAAAAAACGAGATGCAAAAAATTTCAATGCCGAGGAGACACAGTTGTGTGGTTGTAAATGAGGGAAATAAAGGCTAGGAACGAAAGGACAGATGATAAAATTTAAACTAAAACGAAAAGAAAAAAGTAATGAAACTACGCGAGCAACGCAATATAGAGTTGAGAAAAAAAAAACTAGACACATTGAGCCTCAAATACAAGACTGATTAGCTAAACCCCCTGCATAAACATGTAATCTCCCAACTGTAAGTTAAAGTAACGATAATCTACGAAGTCGAAGTCGAAAGGGAACGCGATCTTTCTCCGGGGAGGATAGTTTAAAATAAAAAGAAAAGAAGATACGAAATATGATTGAATAATTGCGCTGTGTGTGAATGCTGACGACGATAATAATAAATAATAATAAATAGTTGATAAATCGTAGCGAAAATGGTAAAGTGTAACCGTAACCTAACCGAAAGAACTGAGTAAAACAAATAAAAAAAAAAATATTGTTCACAAAAAATGCAAAATGGTTAAAAGTTCCACACGTCAGTCTCGTCCAGAAAGACCGATTCCTCTTTCTCATTCGCTTCGCAGTTGTACCCGCTTATACGTGTATATAATTATTTATAGTCTTTAACGATAATGAAAAAAAAACGAGTAAGAAGGTAAATGAAAAAACAAAGTAAGCAAGTTTAATCGTAAACGACGATCGAAGTACCAGTGACCTAATAGACCTATTTTAATTGTCCGCTTCACATTTGCGAGGGCGAAGTATGTCGTATTTAAGTATACACACGCGCACGCGAATATATGTTTTTAAAACGGGGAAATAAATAAATGAAGCGAATGGAAACAAAGTAAAGTAAGCGCGCGAGTTCAATGAATTATTATAAAAAAAAAACATAACTAATTAAGGTAAATTGATTAAAAAAAAAGAAACAAAGTTGTACAGGTAATGAAACGTATCAAAATTAACGAGATGAATTAAACGAATACGTAATTAGCGGTAAGTTTTTTTATAGTACCTTCAGTTCGTTTGTTCTTTTTCTTCGCGAAGCAAAAAAAAAAACAGTGGGGTGCACCGAGAAAAATGTATTAGCCAAAATCACTATTCTTCTAGTAGAAATTTTTGTAATACTTCGCAAATGTACAACATAATTAATTCATGTAATAATTAATAAAACTAATGATTAATTAATTCGTCAATTAGTTAATTAAATAATTAATTATTATGACTTTTCTTTTCTTCCTCGCGATACCCTGGTAAAAAATTGACCATATTCTGGGCAGAATTTCTGGACAATAAATGTTAAAATGACGTACATCTAAAAATGTTGCAAAGAGTATTTGCAACATTTTCAGATATACGTCATTTTAACTTTTATTGACCAGAAATTCTGCCCAGAATATGGTCAATTTTCTACCAGGGCGATAGCTTCGTTCGCAGAAGAATAGTGATTTTTTCTCGGTGCGTGGAAAAAAAGAAATGAAAGGAAACGAACGATTGATGATCGATGAGAAACCGAGTGCGACGCGTCGCTCTCTCACTTTGAACTCTCTCTCTCTCTCTCTCTTTTTCTCTGTCCATTATGTGTAAGCGAGAAAGAATCGCGGTACGAGACGAAAAACACTGTATTATCTGTACATATCCGCCGTAAGTTTGTAAGTCGATGTTCTTTTTCTTTTTCGTCGTCGCGCGAGATAAGAACATTTCTTTTCCTTTCCTCATTGTAAAGTACATAATGTAGAATTCGCGAAGGAGCCGAACATGTATAGCCGTTTCCTTCTCTTCCTCTACTTCCCTGGTAAAAAATTAATCATAAATTGGTCAATTTATGGTCAATTTATGGACAATTTATGGTCAATTTATGGTCAATTTATGATCATAAATTGGTCAATGTTATGGTTGCCTTCTTTATTGACCAGTTCAATTTATGGTGAATTTTCTACCAGGGTTTCTTTCTTTTCTTTTTGTTTTATCGCCTTCGCAAAAAAAAAGAAAACAAACAAGTGTTCTACAGAGAAGAAGCATATATGTACGCCGATCGACGAGTTTTCTTTTCGAATCTTGTATGTGTTCAAGTCTTTGTTACCATTGACGTCAAACAGAATTCTTTTCTACCTAGTTAATTTTTTTGATAAAAAAAATCATCGACAAAAGGTTCATGACAAATTCGTTTAAGATTAACCGTTTAAAATGTAATGCTGTATAATCGTTAAGCGAAGCAAACTCGAAGTAATAATCCTTCTTTTTAAGAAAATGTGAAAGTCGCGTCTACGAGCTGAGCAAAGGGCACGTGCTGTCTCCTTTTTTTCTTTTTATTTCACGAATGTAAATTATTATGCAAAGTTTAATTTATGTTTTTATTCCAAGTGTTCCCGATGTTTGTGGATTTAATGAAAGAAAGCAAAAAAACTATTACTAGCTTGCAGTATAAACTTTTTGTAAATAATTGATAAATATATCATTAATCGTATACAATAAATTATATTAATACGAATCTTATCAGTTTTATTATTTCACTTTTTGAAAGAAAATTTTTTTTCACAGGAAATATGAAAATCTTTTATTTACTTCTAGAGACAAATTTTAGATTTTAAAAAATTTTTTTTTATTTATTTTTTTATTTAATTTTTTTTTTTACTTTTGTATATATATATATATAATTGACTTTCACGTTTCCTTAAAACAAAAATCCAAGCTCAATTCGCACCTGCGTAAATCGAGTCCGGAGAGTTTGAAAAAGAAAAATGATAATTTGATCTGCACTAAAAGATCGTCGCGCGCACACTTGTCGCAAAAACCAGACCGCAGCTCGGCTCTCGATCATCGAAACTCCCCGCCCACCGCGCGGTGTCGTATATCGAACTCTGATGTAACAATCCCGCCCCCGCGACTTTTTTGTTTTTGTTCGATCTTTCTTCATTTTTTGTTACCAACACCTCCCAATACGTAAATAGATGTTAATAAAGATTATTTTTTTTACTCTACAATTTCGTTTGCGTCGTCAATGCAGGATACGCACCCGGGTATATGCGATGTACCTATCGACAATTTGTACCTATCGTTCTTTATATTAGTTATTATCATCATTAATTATTAATTATTTTTATTATCATTAATTATTGTTAATTATCATTAATTAATATGATTGTGGAAAGAAAAAAAAATTGTGCTAAATTTGGCAATTGTATAAATGCGTCACTTCCCTAACACTTAATTCTGTTTTTTTTCTTTCTATCTTTTTTAAACCCTGGTAGAAAATTCACCATAAATTGACCACAACTGTCAATAAAGAAGGCAATTGACCATAAATTGACCAATTTGTAATCAATTTATGATCAATTTTCTACCATAAATTGACCAATTTATGATCAATTTTCTACCAGGGATCACGCGTAGTTATTTAGCGATTTCGACGATTGATACATTTCTCCCGTCAAGCGTGCGCTCACTTACATGTCGAAGATATTTAAACGTGCAAAGAAAGACGAGAAGCCAAAGAGGAGCCGAGGAGATTCCGACTGAAGCGCGACGCGTACAGAAATATATTTTCGATTAAGTGTACCGAGACTCGCGGATTAATGGCCTTCAGGTGGAAATGTAGCCGGGTGTAGCATTTAAATTTTCTAAGTACACGGAAAAATATGCATGAGCAACAAAAAAACAAAATAAAACACGTGAGAAGGTCTCTAATTGCTGCCCTGCTAGAAAATTAACCATAAACTGGCTGGAACTGGTTAATTTAAAAGGAAATTAATCGAAATTGGCCAATTTATGGTTGATTTTCTACGAGGGTGGGAAAAAATGAAAATACCTGGAAAAGTAATGTAGGAAACTTTAATGTATGATATTTAAGGTGAGGAACAGTATGGCAAATTACGTCGTATACACTGTAATTTTTATAGTAATGTCTTATTTTATTGTGATTTATTTATTTTTTTTTTTTAATTTTTAAAATTTTTTTTTATTTTATTGTAGAAAGTAAACGGGATATCTCCCTTTATACAAAATTGTGCAATTAAATTTCGCAAACTAGCGCATATTAAAATGAGAAATATATTATTATATTATATGTATTTTTTTCTTTTTTTTTTGTGAGTATAAAGTCCTGTTATAATAAGTTATAATTTATTGTCTTATGTGAGTAATTTTTTTATTTTCCTTATGTTCTTTATTTTTTCTTGTACGTATGTTTCCTTTTTTCGTGCTTCCTATTTGTATTTTTTTTATTTTCATTTTTAATCGTCTTACACACTTTTTCCTCGTTTTTTCTAGCACGCCCCCTCAAATAACGTACAGTGCGCCTTTTTAACGGCGCAAGTTTTCCTGCTTACTTTTCTCAGTGCGAGTCGCCGCGCCGGTATTCCGCGTCCTTCAGGTCGGTCTGTCCTCCGAGTCGTCTCCTGCTTTTCCGCGCGGCCCTTTCCTCGCGTACAAAACCCTGGGATAGAGAGGAAAGCGCGCGGCGCCGCGACGCCATGATTGCGCAAGCGAAAACCGAGTTACGAGGGACAAAAAAAAAAAAAGTGAAAATGAACGAGTTTTCGATGGGCAATTTGTACGGTAGAAATTTACTATAAATATGTGTATAAAAAGAAAAAGGCGATGGAAAACTTTTGAAAAATGAAAAAAAAAAGAGCCAGCGTACCCAATGTATTATAATAAATAGTTAAACAGCCTCGCTCGTATTCTCAAGTATTTAAGTAAGTAAGATGGTTAAGTATATTTAATGGCGGAATAAATAAATATAATTATATACATACAACAATATATGTATACTTATATATACACATACATCATTATTATTCATATTAAGATTGTCGCCGTTGCTATTGTCATTATTACTCGCCGCTGATTAATTATAATTGTATTAAATAAGTGACTTACGGATTTCCGATTGTACATTTGGTCGTACACGTTAAGAGTGAAACCGAGCGAACGATAGCGACGACGGCAACGGTGGTGAGCGAGCGAATGAAAAATAATTTTCCTATATACAAACGAGAGAAACCGCAAGTTGTGTTCGTATGCCTACAGAATGAAAATAGAATCATAAAAATGAAACACGGGGGATTATAGAGAATTTTCTTTTTTTAATTAGTCGGAATTTCCTTTTTTATGATTGTACAATTTATTAGCGAAACTAGTGAAAATGGCCTAATGGTTTACCTTCTTTTTTGCCTTTTTATTACTGTACATTGTATCGATGCTTGTTGAAAAGCATTTTTATTATAAACTGAAGGTAGTGACTTGAGTGTTTTAACGAAACGATACTTGAAGATTTATACCTGTAGCGTGTGCGTTTTATTGTGTTTTGACACTAATTCAATTTGTCGTTATTTTTTCAATGTAATTTTCATGTTTAATGAAAGTTTATATAATATCTTGTGAAAAAATTGTTTTTTAAATACTGCAATTTTCTTATTTTGTAACACCGTCTTAAACACCCTGGTAGAAAATTTACCATATTCTGGGCAGAATTTCTGGTCAATAAATGTTAAAAAGACCTATATCTAAAAATGTTGCAAAGAGTATTTGCAACATTTTTATACGTCATTTTAACATTTATTGACCAGAAATTCTGCCCAGAATATGGTCAATTTTCTACCAGGGCAATTGTTGCAATATAAAAAAACGAAAATTTTATTTTATTGTAGTGTAAGATTGTGATCTTTTAAATCACTCTTAATAGGTACTATTTACATATACAGCATTTTAAGGTGAACAGCACGTTTATTTCAGCATTTTATTTAAAAAATTAAACTTTTAAAAAATGTCAAAATAAAGTAAAACGTACGCATCCTTAAAAAAATGAATGTAACTTCAATTTTAGTCGCAGTGAAGGTATAAAATCTCAAACAAATGTAAACTACCTCTGGTGCTCTGAATATATTTTCTCCTCGAAAAAAAGCGTTATTGTTTGGTACGATTACAAAAAATCCATCATAAAGATATAAAAGCTCCTTCGAATCGCGGATGTACATTGGACGAATTGAAGGAGACGCGCAAGCCGAACAAGGAGAAGGGAAAAAACCAAGGGCTCGTAGAAGAAAAATAAAATCAATAGCTACATAATTATTTGTCTTCTCTTGTCTTTTTTATTAACGGACTTCGTTATGGGGACAAAGTGGACGATGATCACTGTAAAATGAATTGATATCACACGTGCAGCTTCCTGCGTCTCGCTTTGGTGTGCTTATATATTTATCATGAATTTTGTAAATATTGTACAAGACATTTCGATCAAATACATTGGAAAAAAAAATTTCATACACTAATAAATTGATGAGTTATGCTTATTTATTGAATACCGTTCCGATATTTCTGCCATCCTTCAGCTCTTATGCCTGTTTATCTTAGATGTCCAGTTAACCCGTAGGAAAAAAGTATGCACGAATTTATGCTCAATTTATTGCACGAATATAAATGGAAAATATACCTAGTTATGCAATGATCTGACATAATAATTTAAACATTTGAATATACTCACCAAATATGGATATCTGTGATCAATGAACATAGTTATGTGGAGATGTAAACAAAAAAATTGACCATAAATTGGCCAGTATATGCATTTTTTAGCCAATTTATTGTTAATTCAATTTACAGTGAAGATATTGCATAATTAGGTATATTTTTCATGTATAATCATATATGATTAGGCACAATTCATTTTTGGCGAGTACTATTCTTTTCTCTGATGTGCCCAGTTTTAACAGTTCATCAGCTGCGCTGGTGTTCAAAACTTCATTAAATTTGGATGAAATATTCAGGCATGATTACTTTTTTTTGGTAAAAGTTGTTAACGTTTTAGACACTTTTGTTAGTTCCAAGTGAAAAAGGGCCTTTCAAAGATTGAGCATACCCTGTTCAAAAAACCCGATATTGTACCAAATTTAAAAATTATAAAAGCTAAATCTTCTGGAATATAAAATCTTCATCCGAATATAACGACTTCACAAAAATATTGTACCTAGAATCCGATTGATGAAGATCAATTTTAATTTGCATTAACTCGAATTAAATCGAATTCATATACAGATTGATAAATAATTTTTCACCCTAATCATCAATAAAGTCTACTTAATTAACCTCCGCAGCGGGAGTAAAATTGCATTTTATTCCCTAGGGAATAAAGTCGTACTTTCGGTCGACAATACGTAATTTAAGATTCAAATATAGTATATCTGAGGAATTCTACAAAAAAAACGCGTTAGAGGGTTCAAAAAAAATTAAAAAAAAATGTTGAGGCACACTCACACTACA
>UXGC01002106.1:0-13975 GCA_900480045.1 Eurytoma adleriae
TCTGAACTGAAAAATCAGTGAAATTTCACTAATTTTCAGTGAATTTCAGTAAATTTCACTGAATGAGATTTAGAGAGCACGCACCAACGAATCAGGGCGAGGGGTGGGCGCGCGAATCCCTTTGTCATTGTGCTTCCTTGTCGTTGAAAGCGCGCCGCTGGGAGAGCTTGCAGGTTGACTAAAGCGTGTGCCGCGGGTCGGCCACCTCTCTGCTTGCAGGCCAGTCGCGGCGGTGCCGTTCGCGCACCAACAAGAACCACGTGTGCATCAAGTGCGGCAACGGGTACGCCTTCCTCAAGAGCCTGCAGCGACACCTGCGCTACGAGTGCGGCCTGGCGCCCCGGTTTCGGTGCCCCTACTGCAGCGCCCACGGCAAGCAGCGGGCCCACGTCAAGGAGCACATCAGGCGCAAGCATCCGGGAAAGAGGCTCTACGTCGTCGACCTCCTCGGCTAGGCGGACCGCCGGGGGGTCCTGCGCGGAAGCAACGATCTGATTTCATAAATTTCTTTTTGTAAAGAACGAATAATAAAATTTCGAGATGAACGACTACTTTGTCCTCTTTGTGTTCTAGAGCTTTTTCGGACCTGCTGTTTGAGTAAATGCGAAAAATGATAGACTTGATGATTAATTGACGTGAGAGTAAGCGTTTCTATTAGTTGTTTCTTTAAAGAGCTGACATATATTTGAATGGACTATTCAGGCATACAATGTAGTTTCGTAGAATTAATTCAGAGACTATTTCAACGAAAGTTGCATACAAAGATTGTGGATCATCAAGTTTGTTCAGCAAAATATTGAGAAATAAAAGAACAAGTGTACATATTCGATTTTCAATTTTCAATATTTTTCTTGGCAAAAAATTAACTCAATTAATCACCAAGGAATGTAAAAGGTATTACTGTGCAAAGAATTTCACGATGTTGATTTGTACTAACATATTATAACTTTTTTCAGAAATTCAATGACAATGGTTTGTAACAAGTTGACACTGCCATCAAGTTCTGCAGCTGATCAAATTTAAAGAACTAATTGGAAGCATCGCAGCATAAGAAATTTGAAGAAGCTTAAATCTATTTAAATGGAAGAAAATGAAGATCCAAGAAGAAAACTTTGAACAAACCAGAGTAGCGAAGAATTCGTTTATTCCTAACAATTTCGATGTTCCACGTTCGAAACTGTTTAAATATCGTCGTTTATCGGTCGACCAATTGTTTATACGATAGTTGTAATCCTTAAAACTTAAAACTGAGTGAAACATTCTAGGATAAAACACATCACCCAAAACTCGACCATAAAAAAAAATCGACAAAACACTCGACACACCAGCTAGCGAAGCACACGTTTTCAGTCCTCATTCTAATAATGAAAAATCTCGTTGCCTTGCTTTTCCAGAGCCCGCGCTCTTCCCGATCGTGCGGCCGCGGACGCACGTCTGCCCGCGCTGCGGCCAGACGTACTCGTGGGCCTCGAACCTGCGCAAGCACCTGAAGACCGGCTGCGGCGCCGTCACCTGCGACAGCCACTTCTCCTGCCAGTACTGCCCGTACAGATCGCGCGTCGAGGCCAGCTTCCTGCGGCACCTCATGTCCGTGCACCAAATCAAATAAAACTGCAGCCGCTCTCGTCCCATGCTTATCATTTAATTCTTTTAACCTCTAAGGTGTTATCGTAGGCTTAAATTCATAGTGGATAAAAATTGTGAGCGGTCCCTGCTGTAAAAACAAAAATTACTTTTAGATTAATGTAATCTATCTTTTTAGGATACAATGATAATGTAAACCTTTTGCGAGAAATGCCAAAGTGAGGAAACATCCATTTTAATGTTTATGATTTTTTTGTGAAGTATGTATAAGTATATACATTTAAAGTTTGTTATCTAGTCTAATCAAAGGACAAGTGACTGTAGCGCAATAATGTAAGTTACATTTTAAGGAAGTAAGTGAAATTGCAGTTCCTTGAAAAACAAGCGCAATTAAATAAAATAGAAATCTATATCTCATTCTAGATCAAACCAAAGATAGTAAAATAAGAAATAAAAGATATGTGGATTAAATATTAATAGAATATTTATCGCGAAAAAAGATTTATAAGCGTTTGTGTAGCTTTAAGTGTGGATCGATCTTTATATACGACATGCTAAAATTAAAATGTACAGATTGTACCATCGTACACTGACATAATCATGTAAAACAAGGCAAACTGTAAATTTAATTTTATGTAGACACTTTTACAATTCAAAATAAATTCAGAGTCTTTGATATCATTATACATAAGTTAAAAATAGCCCATTCCATAAATTTTTTTCTCTTTAATTCATTTTTTCTGAAGTATTTATTTTAGCGTTTTTTCAAATTATTTTATTCTATAAAAATTTATTTCCATTTTCACCGAAAGCACTAACTCTACGTATCATTTTATAAATTGCATGTTGCCTAATCCTAATGTCTAATTTATTCAATCAACCCAACTTTAGAAAAAGGTTAGCATAAATATTAATACCTCTTTCAGCTCACCATTTCCTGCAGTCAACTATAGTTGTATTATTCAATATCAATTAAAAATTTCCAATTTACATCACCCGTTCAGATAATTAACAATTTCTTACTTTTTCAGATCGCTTACGCGAAGCATTTTTGTCATCAAAAACGCCATTTGTAGTCAACTTCTCGAAATATTGAATGTAAAACATAAAGAAGCAATTACCGATCGACTTGAAATGTTTGATCTATCTGTTTAAGACCAATCGCATCTGGTATCTCAAGACCTAAATCGAGCACACCCGTGGGGTGATCCATATTCGGAGACATATATCTTTCAAAACTATTGAAGGGAGCGCAATTTGTAATGACAAATTAAATGATGGACGTACCCATATTACGAGTGAATTAATGATAAAGATTGAAATATTGGCGGAAATAAATATACTTGGTTGTATAATTAAAATCATCATCAAATCATCAAAATGGAAATACGAGCTATTACATTTAGAAGACAAATAGTTGAATTCAGTAGTTAACTAGATTCCTGAACCATTTTTACTTATAGTTTCTTTTGAAAAGCTATAGCTGAAGAAATAAAAAAAAATACCGAATGTACTTGACGTCGAATACACAAGCACCTGATCTCTGTCACCTATTTCACTAAAATAACCTGCCTTCCATCACCCTCTAGCACCATCAGCAAAAAGTAAATCCTTTAGAAAACTCATCCGACTCACGCTGACACAAATTGATTGTTCGCAGTATACTGGTTGCACAAGGGAACCACTACCCGGCGGAGAAGGCTGCCCCTCCAGGACATGAACCCGGACACTGTGATAGCAGCCATTCATGCCCTTAATCAGGGCATGTCATTGCGCAAAGCCGCCGAGGCCTTCGGCATCTCCAAATCCACGCTGCAAAGGCTCAAGAATCAGTATCAGCACGACGTCGATTTCGTGAGCCTACAGTGATACAAGATTAGTGCGTGCAGCCAAAAGCGCACGAGAATCAAGGTTTAGTGACTTTTAAGGATTGACGGTGTTTTTTTATTAACTGAATTTTCGATTACAATTTACATTTTAGGAGCTGTTTTTTACGAAATAATGATAGTGTAAAAGTTAAAATTACTGATTAATTAATTATGACTTGCACACTTTTGGACTTCCTTGCATAATTTTGGAAAATTATCCTGTGACTAATATACTTACCCTGGTAAATAATGAACTAGTTCGACGGGTCAGTAAACTGGGTTTGACATTTTCTTAGAAAGTGGTTAAAAACTCACAATGAAGCCACGTCATAATTAATTGGTAAAGGAATATCCTCCAACTTCAGTATAAACTTAGAGGTTTCTACTTTTCCGCAGATTTTAGGGGATATCCCATTATCAGTAAAGAAAATTCCTAATTTTTAAAAAAATATTTATATTTATAATGTAAAAGAAAACTCTTATTTAAAAAAGGATGTTTTGATCAACATTGAATCTGTTTTATTTATTTATATTTATTTATTTTATAAATTCAATGGACAGATACCATTGAATAACAGATCATGTTCAACAATAAATTAAAATAATATCTTATTGTCAATATACAGCAATCTACAGTTTAATTCTGACAATTATATACAATAATTATAATATAATACGATTATAAAATTTCACTTCTGATTGTAAAAATCAACGTTTACATCATACTCACAAATCATCAATAAAATATTCTTCACAAAACAAACGTGAAATCAATAAAAACCACCATGCTTGTACTTTCCAGTAGCAAACTTTTCAGAAGATAATCAATCATTAAAGTCATGGATTTAAATGAATTTCGGAAAGACTTTTCTGACAACACTATAAATGAAGTGCGGTGTTCCTAGGTGATAGTTCCTTAAACTCAAGAAATATAAAATAAAAGAAAATTACTTGAGACGAACTAACAACAGGCAGTGTTAAAACATTGCTTACATAGATATACTATCAAATGCTTTAAATCAAACAATTAGAAATTGAAAAAACCGAGCCCCATTATTTCTCTTCATTTCTAGCTATCAGAAAAGATTTTCCAAAACTCTTCAAATCTACGACTGAGAGAATTGTAATTCATCTGTTGCCATTCACCAAACTGCCACCCCTCTCCGCCCGCAGCAAATCCCCCAACATTCGCTCGCTTTTAATAAAAAAAAGAAAAAATAAATAAATGAAAAGAAAAATCAGCCCGAGTTCTATCCTGCGCAACGTGAAACGAACGATCTGTCTGTGTGTGCTTGCAGGCCGGCGGCGGGCGATGCGCTGCCTCCCTGGTGGACAGCGCGTGACCTATCCCTGCGGCAACTGCGGCAAGCACTACAACTACCACTCGAGCTTGGCCCGCCACCTCAGGCACGAGTGCGGCGTCGAGCCCAAGTTCCAGTGTCCGTTCTGCCCGTACCGCACCAAGCACCGCTCCAGCCTCAAGCTCCACGTCAACGGCAAGCACCTGAAGAAGAAGCCCGGGGAGATGCTCAGCAGCCTGCCCAGGAAGTAGTTCCTCCGGTCACTCCGTTCGTCCGACTCTTTTTTTTATTTTTATTTTATCTTCATTTTTTTTTAAGTGCAGAGAGAACGCATTTGAGGTAGCTTATGGGTAAGGAGGACCTTGATGAGCTCGGAGTGAAAGAGTATAATTGAGGTGCACGTACTAATTTTTTATCGTCATGTATCCTCACTACTCCTAGTGAAATAAAACACGATTTAGTTTATCAAATTTCTAATGCATGTGGATGTCAGTTACACTGTTTTGATCCTCGTGTTGTAAGCGTGCAGCAATTTGATGCTGAAAAAGATCAAAATAAAAGAGTAAACATTATTCTACTGCATAATTTTTTCTTTATAAGTACAGTTTAAGCTTAATGGAGGTAGATGTCAAGGTTCTCCTTTACGAAAAAAGACCATCGAACAGAAAGCTTGTATTTTTAAAATTTGTCTCCTAGAGCAAACTGCGAATCAAACAGTATCAAATGATGTAATTTAAGTAGTAGCCTCGATTTATCTAGAATGAATGACAATAATGATTGTTGTTAGTTTAGGGAATTTACATTCTTAGAGTTTGCGCCACGTGCGCCGCGTATCAAAGACACTGCAAATGTGCTTATTTTATACGTAGAGAACTAAAAAGAGAATAGAAGAGAAAAATACGAAACCAAAGTTGATTTTGTAATCTTTAAAAACGAACAAAGCACAAATGTCACGACTTGCTCGTCGTGACGACTATTACATTTTCTTAGCGAGTGCGAAATTGTAAATCTTGTATAAAATATTCAAATAAACATTATATTCAACAAATCTTAAAGTTTCGACGCGCTTTCATTTTGATATTTTAATCGATATTCTTTTGTTGCAGGTGCTTGGAAAGAATGAGCTTCGTAGATTGTCCGACCTCCCATTAACTTGTTGTCTTTTTTCATTTCAGCTGACGACCAATTGGAGGGCGCAGTAAACTCGGGAGTGTGGCTGCTTGATATGTACTACTCTGATTCGCTGGTGGAATAATATTTTAATCTTCCGGCCCTGGCATCGACGAATACAATCCGCTCTATGTAAATGAAGATTTGATAGGAGACGTTTAATTTTTTCATTCAGATTACATTACACTGAGAATTGCTCAATTATTATTGACGAGAATCTATATATTTTTTCTGCAATAAAGTAAACCTCATTAATTCCAAATAGATTAAAAATTAAAACCATTACATCAGAAAGTGTTAATTTTGATGTTCAGTTTTCAGTCCCACAAACCATTAGCAATCTCATTTATATGTTTGTGTTCGTCACAAGTGTCACGTCCGCATGGGTGATGGAACTAACGGGTACAGAAATTTAACGCGAACCAAGTTGACGAGCATTTGGTAAGCCAGCCTCCGTGAGTCCCACTCACGCGAAAAATTCAAAGCTGCCCCGACTAATCCTGCAACTATCCCTTCGTTTCGTGTTCGCAGAATTGGTGGGTGTCCGCTCGCTCACGGAGTACTACCGCGTCTGCAAGCGCTGGTCGTCCGTCGCCACGATACCAGCCACCAACGAGAAACCAGCAGCGACCGTCAAGTGTCCCCAGTGCAACAAGACACTGGCCAACCAACGCGCCCTGACGCGCCACCAGAAGCTAGACTGCGCCGGCCAGCGTCGCTTCGCCTGCACCGTATGCTCGGCCAAGTACGCTCAGAACATCGCGCTTCGCAGGCACATGCTGCAGAGGCACAAGATCTACGAGCCTCCGAAATATATGATGCCGAAGAGGATATTTGAATGACGGAGCTTTCACTGGCCGGATGATCGAGCGCGTCTGACTGGATCCGCTCTTGAACTACTGGACGAGTGGGCGAAACGGATTTTTTTCCTTGATTAAGCTTAAAAAGCGGAAAAGTTTTGGTTTCGATTAGATGTGATGACGATCTATTGTTCTGAACAAGAAATCCGAGATAGAAAATATTGAGAGATTAAATAACTTATAAATGTCTGACTCTATCTACGGCTAGACTACTGACAGGTCCAAGCGTATTGAGAAAATGTATCTGAATTTATTAATGTTTGAAGAGATCGTATATATTTATTGAATTATTTATTTAAATTATTTTTTACATATTTATTTTTATCATAATTATAGCGTTAATTTGAAAAACCAGTTTAAATACTGCATATTTTTGAATATTTTGAAAAACCGATTAGCTAAGGCATATGATGTCTGAATGACTGAATCTTAAGTGAGATACTGATAGATCGTAAAAAAAGAAAAAAAATTAATGTTTAATTTAAGCCTTTAAAATGCATGATATATTTATTTAAATTATTTAAGAATTTTTAAATCTTTTTATATAAACTTAATTGTACTATTTGAACCAGAAGACTGACAAGAAGTAATTACACTTCGGTCTCCAGTATTATACTCCCTGTACGTTCTGATCGGTATAAAATAAAAAGAAATTTTAGCAAGCACATAATGACTTTGAAACCTCCCCTGTAAATAAGCGCACGATTCACACTCCCGAAAAAAAAATAACAATCGCACCAATCCAGCCCTACGGTAACGACCTCCCCGTACTAATCCCGACAGGAAAGTCGCTTCGCGAGGTCCATTACCGGCGTCCCGGGTCAGGACTGTCCCTTGCGCTTGTCGCAGGCGCCGAGAGCACTAACCCGTGGCCTCTCCTCCTGCTTTCAGGCTCGTACAGCTGGGGCCGCGCGAAGGTGCCGCCGCTGCGCCAGCCGGAGGACGCGGCGACCCTCAGCTGCCAGACCTGCGGCCGCGGCTACAAGAAGAAGGTCAGCCTGATCCGGCACCTGCGCTACGAGTGCGGCGGCCGCAAGAGCTTCTCCTGCCACCTCTGCCCCGGCAAGTTCACCCAGAGCGGCACCCTCCGCCAGCACCTGCTCAAGATGCACAACGTCTACCTGCCGCCGCAGAAGAAGATGCGCTTGCATCACGATTAGGCGGCTTCTTTTTTTGCGCGCGTCGCGAGCGACGGATCGACTGTGTTATTTGTTGTTTCTCTATGAGTATTACCTTCCCACTTTTAATGGTTGATTTGAAATTTTGATAGTAGATTAGTTCTTTTATAGGTTGTATTATGACGTTATCTTTTCAAATGGCCAGCCATCAATTGAAAAGATGTACAATGTATCCTTTTTTAAAACTGCTTCAAGCGAATACTGACTTTCTGGCAAAAAATTTTAGACCGAAGGAATTATTTAGGTCGGAAGAGGCTATAAGATGTTGACTTTGTCCTTGACCTTCACGTCTATTTGAAAATTTATCTGAAGATCCGTTAACAATTCTCAAATAGCTTTCAGAATCTGAAGTCAAAAAATAGGGGTTTCTATTCGAGATGGATAATTGACTTTCACATTACTGAAAATGAAAGTCAAGGCCAAGGTGAAGGACAAGGTTTTACTGCCTATTATATTGCGATCCCTTTCTTTCCAAACACCTGTTGTCTAACATTTTTTGCCAGGGATATTTACGATTAGGTATTAAAATAGATTCGTTAATTTTTTGAAACCAAATTTTAAATGAATTGAGTCATATTTGCTATAAGTACGACGGACATTACTTTCGAATAGTCTGTAATCTCATCTATTACTGTATCAATGCACATTTAAGAAAGTGTAAGCGCACAAGTGAACTCATCGCTCATCTTAGAGTATAAGATTTTATTGTTTATAAATATCTTCAATTTATGTTATTTATTTTATCGTAGAAAATTTATCTATTAAATTTATTTATCGCAAAAAATATTTTTGTGTAAGACTGACCTATAAGTACATCAAATGTATTATCCCGAAGTATTTACTCCTATTTAAGTCTTACTATGATTTTTTTTTTATTTGCAATTATACCAAACGGAGTTTCAAGAATGCACTTTTATATATCGCATTAAAAATGAATACACTAAAGAATACGTCCAAAAAACCAATCTTATAAGCTCATTGTTATTAATACACCATAATAATGGAAATTGTTTAATTTTATATAAAATATAAATATATATATATATTTGTAGTATGAATAATAATAAAGCTATCAATGTCATCTGAACTATTTAAAATGTTACTTCCGTAAACAAAACCCTAGATTTACTCTTTTATTTTTTATTTTATTTTGTAGCAAGTAGATTAAATTTGTATCAGTAAAATTTCAATTATTGCAATAATTTATCATCACATATAAGTACATTTTAAATAATGAAGTAAGTAAGTGTGTAAGAGGAAGTGATTAATTGTATAAGCAAAATTATATATTTACAGTGGACATACAAAACTTACGCCGTCGTACATAGTACAAAACAAAACGCTTTTCTCTCGATTAAAAAAAAACGTTTCGTACGTCTACTTTAAAACGTGATTGTGAGTACACACCAAATATCTCCTTCCCTAACGATTCTCAAGCCAAACTAGATCCAGTCACAAATTCTTCTCGCACTATTATCCACTCCCGTGAAAGAAAAGCCTAAGCTAACGTCCGCCCAATCGTTGCTTTTCCAGGTTTCTTCGTAGATTTCTCGATGATGGCCGACCCGCTGCTGCTGCCGCAGCCCATGCCGGCGCAGCTGCCGGTGCCGATGCCGTCGCAGCTCTCGCTGCCCCCGCAGGCGTCGTCGGCGCACCACCACCTCGCCGAGACGTCCAAGTTCAAGTGCCAGCAGTGCGGCAAGGCGTACTCGCTGAAGAGCAACCTGCGGCGCCACGTGAGGTTCGAGTGCGGCGGCCGCAAGAGCTTCTCCTGCCACCTGTGCAGCGGCAAGTTCACCCAGGGCGGCTCGCTCAGGCAGCACCTCTACAACATCCACAAGGTCTACGTGCAGCCCTACCAGAAGAAGCGGCAATTCGAGAAGAAGGACCAGCAGTGAGGCCGGCCCGCGAGTCGGGAGTCCGTCTGTGGCTCGAACTTAGGCTATGGATCATTGTACGATTTCAGTTGTTGCGCGATAAGGGGAAACTGTCGAGCTCTCTTAAGTACGGTTAACCATAATTGTGATTTTTTTACTTTATTAATTTTTTTAAAGTATATGATTGTCCGCCGGAAAACGTCTAGTTTTCCCCCATTTACCAAATGATTTTTCAATTATATTTCAACCGTGTAATGGATATTTTCCAAACTGATCATGAAGTGGACGGTAAAATAATTAAAAAATCATGTTTTAGATCATTTCTTAGAAAAAAATTAGGTTAGTCGATTAAATTTTTATTTGAAAACCTTGTGTTATGATTAATTAAACAGTATGATTTATTTCCATTGTAATTCTAATGGTAATTTAATTAATAATAGTTTAAGAAGATATTAATACATGTATAAAAATAGAACATTCTTTATTGAATTATGCACATAAAAATTGTACAATAGTAATTTTTACTTTATTAGGGTTACAATTTTTAAACGACTATGTAACTAATGTGCTTTTTAGGTCCAGGAAGGCATTAGGTACATTTGCAAAACTTGGCTTTAGCAAGCTACCTAACAGTATATTTACATATATAAACCGTATTGCTATTCGGAATTAACTCCATGGATTTGGCAATCAACCGAATACAAATTAGAGCATTAGTAACTACCTGTGGCGTATGTTATAATCGAACAAAATTAAGGAACCAAAATTCAAAAATAAAAAAAGAATTATTTAAATTTATGCAACATTTTTATCAAATTGGACCCTAATAAGTTAATTATTATTAAAAATAATAATAATTAAAAAAAAATCATAAAAATCATAAAAATCATTAAATTTAATGACAAAGTGCGATGCCGGCAGTCGACATTTCATTATAATAAAAAATCAAAGCAACCAAAGAAAAAGCAATTCTAGATCTCTGATTTTATCTAAATGACACGTGTTTTACACTTGAGTGAATAAAAAAATTAATTACAAATGTAAAACCGAGTTTTCTTCCAGTATGTCACATTCCCACCGAATTGTACAGTCTGTATCTTAATGTACTGTTAACAGCAGTTGTCAGAGTCTTTATACATTGAGAATCTTCTCAATATTTAAAAAAAACCATGTTACTATCCCAACAAAAAATCGTAACCAATTGCTAAAGCAACATAATTCTAACAAACCGCCCGCTTTTTTTCTCTGCTTGCAGAACTTTTCGGAGCTTACGCGACGGACCCGCTCGAACTCCAGCCGGTCAACCCCGCGGGAGTCCCGCCGTCCGTCCCTCAGTCGCAGCAGGAGCAGCCGCAGGAAATGCACCGGATTTGGCCGCGGCCCTGCGGCGAGGGCGACTTCCGCTGCCAGAAGTGCGGCAAGAGTTACTCGCTGAGGAACAACCTGCAGAGGCACGTCAAGTTCGAGTGCGACGGTCAGCGGCGCTTCTGGTGCTACCTGTGCCCGAACAAGTACACGCAGAACGTCAGTCTGCACCGCCACCTGATGAACCACCACAACGTGGACGTGCGCGAGATGCGCCGGAAACGCAGGGGGCGCAGGCAGCTGCACTCGTTTTAGATGCAGTCCAGTGCGGGGGAAGCGACTCGAATACATTCCAGTGCAGCGGAGGCTGCTTGATATTCAATCAACTTTTTTTTAAATAAACGAAACAGACGTACTCTTTTCGAGCTAAGAGTTAATTTACTAAAATAGGAATGAGTAAAATTAATATAAATATATGCATTTATTTAATGGTATAAGTCGACTGCTTGTAAACGAATGGCTTTTAACGAGTAATTAGGAAAAATTATAAAAATTTATTTTAGATCCCATTGTAGCCATTTGACAGAATATTGAAAAACAATCGACAAGTTTTCTTTTTTTAACAGCGATTATTGACTAAGTTTTATTGCAATTTTAATCTGTACAATAGACATCAATTTAACATTTGAAATCTTTTTTAATAAACATGAAATTCAAAAAAGAAAAGAAGTAAAACAGCCGATTAAAAAGAACATATTCAATTCTTCGTATTTAACATCTTTTATGTGTAGGATCTCGGTTTGTACACTGAAAATAAAACATTGGGTTCTGCTACGAAAAAATAGTCTTGTGTCTTGTCTTCCCACCTCGACTTTGTATTTTAAACTTGCCATGTCGTAATTTGTGCTCTGGCTGGATAAAATGACATCAGTGTCTGTGCACTAACTGAAGCTTATTGTGACGTGTTCCAGCGGCGTTTTACTGCAGCACGCTGCCGGCGGAAGTGTGGGCCAGATGCAAACGGGAGCTTTGCTGCCTGAAGTGCGGCAAGAGTTACAGCGACTGGCGCAGTCTGAAGAAGCACATGAATTTCTTCTGTCAGGTGGAGCCCCGGTACCAATGCCCCTACTGCAACCACCGCGCCAGGATGAACACGCTGCTCAAGTATCACATCAATCGCGAACACAGGGAAACTGTGCACTTCTACGAGGCTGACGATCAGCAGTCTACGTTTGCCGAACCAATTCGGATTAAGCAGGAAAGGATCTGAAAAGATAGTCTGATTAATTTTTTACGAATATTCATTAGTTGCTGAAGCAGCTGTGCAAGATCGCAGCTCTGATTTTAATTAGATGAGGCTGTTTAGTTGTTTATTTGTAAAGAAGAAGATTTATACAATTTTACAAGTTAGTAGTTGAGGGACTGTTTGAAATGAGGAAAAAAGTGAATTTTTCAAGTCAAGTCATTCCATGCAGATCCTCAATCGACGTTTATTGAATTAGCTAAATTCAATCAATTATTCGTTATGAATTGTTTTATTTAAACTTAATGCAATAGTGTCACGTGGAATGTGACAAACACTGATGAAGAGTAAAATTTACTTGTTTTACTTGCGAGATCTCTCATAATGTGAGAGTAAAACTCCACTTGTTTCGTATGACAGCTGGACCAACCAAGCTTAGAGTGATGTTCTTTTCAGAAATTTTTCGGATTTCTCACTATTTCACCTTCAGAAAGATGTATGAAATAAAACTTCATAAAAACAAAGAAAAAAAATAATTGTCACAACATATTAAATTAAATTAAAGTTATGAATTATCTAATTACTTACGAAGAAAATATTGTTAAAACAGTAACTACTTGTGATTTGTTCATCATATTAATTTTTCTCCTTTATGTTTTAATAAAATTCAATTTATAACAAAAATTTTATTGAAATAAATGATGTATTACTATTAATGAATAGTTCTTTTATAGCTTTTCTTATTTCTTATACATTTTTAGTTTTTCATTCATTTCTATTTCATAAAAATCCGTTCATCCCACTATCCGCAAGGTACCATCCAAAATCGTACATAACTCTACCAAACAACTAAATTACACACAAAAAAAGACCCAACTACTCATCCAGCTTCATACACTTCTATCACTTAAAAAACTCCCTCGACTTTCACCAACTAACCGGACACTCCGATGTGTTCCAGAGGCAGACGAGCAGCCGGAGCAGCCCACCCGGGACCCGCTGAACATACCGCGAATAGTCCAGCTGACGCCGCACACGCGCTACGACCCCAAGTCCCGGCGCTTCGGCGGCGGCCTCTTCCAGTGCAGCCTGTGCGAGTACCGCAGCACCTACCGGACCAACGTCGATCGCCACGTGAGGAACGTCCACGGCGGCAGCATCCCCCGCTTCAAGTGCAACCTCTGCGGCTTCCGCAGCAAGTACAAGTCCTGCGTCGACCGCCACGTCAAGAGCCTCACCTGCCGCCAGGCCGATTCGCACGCGTGACCGCTAATAAAGCGACCTCTCGAACTTTACCCTCGTGTTTGTACATACCTGTACAAAAAAAAATGCCATTTTTTTATTGAAATTCGCTTCTACTCGGAAAAAAAACGCAGCTCTCTGATGCGCAGAATTGTAATTGCCCGATGAGTTCAATAAAAACGATTTGTTAAATTTTAGAAACTCGATCTTCTTTCGATCGACATCCCAATCCTTGCAATTTTCATCTTATACATCTTCGCACCGAAAAAGAAAAAAAGTAGTTCTTACTGTTTCGCAACAGTAATATCTGCTAGACTAGAAAAAGTAAAGACTGCTTTGCAAAATCA
>UXGC01002107.1:0-13964 GCA_900480045.1 Eurytoma adleriae
AAATAGTATACATACCTAGCCCTGTATAATAAGAAATGTCTCAGATCACATGTAATTGTCGACCGAGGCGAAGCCGAATAATATACTATTGTTATTGTCTGAAATTTTCTCATATTTTTTGTCTAAATTTGCGTATTTATCAGAAATTAACAAAGAATAAAAGAACAATTAATTGTTAATAAATATTTTGATGGTTAATCTTCGTTTACTTTATTAATACAGCATTTAATAAATATTAATATACGCAAACATCAAGAGGCGCGGTAGCGCCGCGATGGCAAGTATGTGCCACGCTGCGCACCCACGACTCTTTATACTTTGAAATGAGGTTTTAACCTCTACAAAAAATGTGTTCTTTCCTGTTTTTTTTTAAATTATAGGCTGTTTTAAAACTAAAAAAAGGGTTCACATCAATTATGCTGCGTTAACTGTAATAAATAGTACAGGTTTTAAACTTTTGATCAGCTAGTAATTTCAGCCTCTAGTCATTTCAGTCGCTAGTAATTTCAACTTTTTACTAGTTTTAGACCAAGGCAAAAATACGTATATATATAATAAGCGGTGCGGTATACTCGAGAGTGATAGAGTCGCGCCTCGCTAACCTGATGTCTACCTTATTAACACCCTTAAACTACTTTAACACGCTTCAACGACTTCTATCTTACAATTAAAATACCGTTTGATCATTACATACACCAATATGAAAAGGACTCTAATATACTAACCAAGTACACATCTACTCATTTACAGAAAGAGTTTGCGCGACGCCATCTAGTTACCTACTACGGAAATTGAATTTTTAATAAGCGTTTGATTTTCTGACTTTTTTTATATTTTCTAATATTTTCAGATATTCTTTGTTAGTTTCTGATAAATAGTCAGACATTAAGATAAAAAATATCAAAAATTGTCAGTAAATATGAGTAAATATCAGAAAATATAAGAAAACATCAGCAAGTATTAGAAAGTATTAGAAAATATTAGAAAATATCAGAAATTAACAGATAATAACAAAAAATAACAGACAATAACAAAGATTTTTCTCCACCAGGGTATGTATTAAAATAAGGTAGTTCCCTTGACTTTTGAAACAACGAATAATTGAAATAACGGAGCATGATCACGACGACACCTTTTGGATAGAATTTTCGTATGCGTTACATGAGTCTCGCCGCGTACCGTTAGTATCGCTATGAGTTCCTCGGACTAGGAGAGGAAAGAATCGCAAGATGTGCGAGCGGAAGTCCACCGGAAGCAGGAGGAGGATTTTATCTCGTTAAGTGAAGACGATATCAAGCCCTAGCCTATAGAGGAGCGGGTCAGGGCGTCCGCGCAGTAATCTCATGTTCACTCGTCAGGAACCGGTGATGAGGACTCGGGATCGAGCACTCAGGAAAAGGGGGCGGGCAGGACAGGGCCACAACCAGCACCGCAGACGACGACATGAATGGGGAGTCGCGATAGACAACCAGGACTCAGGCGGACGAGCGACGCGCGGGGGGGGGGGAGGCGCAGTCGAGGCCTCAACCGGAGTTGCAACCGGAGGAGGAAGAGGCTAGAGGTCCTCCCGAAAGGGCGCGTGCCGCGTCAACCGTCATCCGCGAGACAATCGAATGCGGGGACGTCTCAGTCGTTTAGGCAATTGGACTCCACGGAATCGGTACTCAAAGAATTCGATACATTGAGGCATAGCAGTCCTGTTAAATATAGGCGGTACCGCGGAGTTGAGACGGTTTCGCTACATTGCCGAGTTTTGTCACCCGTTGGATCCCGAGAGGGTTAAGGATCCGCGTTTCGATGCCGAGGTGAAAATTTCGGAGAAAAAGGTGTCAGCGTTAGTGGATTCAGGCGCGTCAGGCACGTATGTGGGAGCGAGGTTGGCGGAGGCGTTTGGGGAGGGAGTGCTCATCTCATCGGACACGCGCATGATCACGTTAGCTAACGGGGCGGTCGAGAAGATTTCGAGTCAGGCGACTGTTCCGATGGAGCTGGCGGAGGCGAGTAACGAATTGGCCATTCGGCTCATAAAATCGCTCGCGTAAGACTGCGTGCTGGGAATGGACGCCTAACGAAAATTCATGTCTCGATTGATTTTAATGTGTGCAAATGGCGACGGGGTGATGGTAAGTGGCGATTGTTCGAGAAAATCGAGGGTGATGTGGGACCCGAATCGATCGCGGGTATCGCGAAGAATACACCAGATCAAGCGGAACAGATTAAGCGAGCTTTAGACGAGGTAGGGATAACGCATCTCGCAAAGCATAGTATCAACGTCCAAGGGCAACCCGCGATTAAATAGCGGTACTTTTCGGTATCGCCGAAGGTGCGGGAGAAAATGTTCAAAGAGGTTGATCGGCTACTTTAAGTGGGTATTATCGAACCTTCAAAGAGTGCGTGGTCCAGCCCGATCGTCATGGTTCGTAAGAAGAACGGGACGTATCGTTTTTGTCTAGACTTTCGTTGCGAAAATGAAGTTACGAAGAAAGACGCTTACCCGCTTCCGCTCATGAACGCGATTTTAAATCAATTGCGTAGGGCGAAATACATCACGACTTTAGACCTTAGTCAAGCGTATTTTCAGGTACCTCTCGACGCTGCAAGTAAAGAATATACGGCATTTACGGTACCGGGGCGCGGCTTGTTCCAATTTACGCACATGTGGTTTGGTTTAAGTAATAGTCTCGCTACGTTTCAGTACTGATGGATAAGATTATCACTCCGGATATGGTTGAACACGTCTATTGTTATCTGGATGATATCGTAATCGCCTCTCAAACGTTCGAGGAACGTCACTAGTGCAGATGGTAGGGTGCGACCTCCAGTTTGCCACATACCGATAGAGGGGCACCACCTAAACTTTCGTTATGTATAACGCTCATCACCAACCACCACAACATCGCGAAGGCGAGCAACCGAACTGCTCCTCCTCACCTGACTCGCCACCCAGAGGTTATCAACACCTACAAGATTCTATCCTACTGACCGATATCGTTCCTTCCTCGTAACGACTACCGAATTCCGGTTCTGGAGTGTACATAACCATGGTTGGTGATACCGAGCGGGATCAAGGGATCAGGCTCCGATAAGCGATGTCGGGGATTGATTACCGACCGATCATGTACATACTAAAGGTGCAAAATTACACTAACATTAGTAGATAAGTTTTAGCTTGTAAGAAATTAGTCCGTAAGTAATTAAGCCGACACGGCGTTACCGTTTACATTAGTACCGACCGAGCTACTGCCTCCAGTATCGTGTACCTGAGCGATTAAATAAAGGCACCACTGTTATTTAAAACTGCTTCTCATTTAATTACTTTCCTACATCAACCTGCGAAAAAGGGTGAGGCAGTCCGAGGGCTTCTATGCCGTGGGGCGTTACTCACGGTAGAGCACGCTGCGTCAACGCCACGTAGGCGTATGCCTCCTCTAATGTTACAATTTTAAAATAATCCATAGAAAAAATAAATGAAACCGATATTAAAAAATACATAATCAAACGTCTAAATCTAAACTCTACTGTAAAAAAACTAGAAATACAATGTTTTTGTTTAAAATCTTCAATCGCCTTTTAAAAAATTCCTATGAACCGACCGAGCGTTAGCGAGGGTGGAATCGCTGCTAATTATTAAAATAACAGTAATATGTTCACAACAATTTTTTTAGGAGTTCAAAATCAAATTCCTATATTCACATGAGAACTAATGAATTGAAAAGTAATATCCATAAATCTGGAGCAGTTCGGTCTAATAGATGACTTCAAATCCTGCGCACAGTGAGTCAGGAGTTCAAACAAATTCCCTACTGTAAGCCGGTATTGCATGGGTTTAATGAGGACCTACACTTCTCAAAATATAAGCAAATAAGTCTACTAATAGTAGCTACAAAATTTTTTTTACCTTCAAACCCATCAGTATATTTGAATAGTTTATTTTGTTATTTGAAGGTGTTGTGTCCGCTTAATAGCGTAAGAAAAATAGTGTACCGTCTAGTGTTACAGGTTGTCCGATTACATAAGTTGTTACCGTCTAGTGTTACAGGTTGTCCGATAACATTAAGTTACTTTGAAATGACGTTTAAGGTAAGTTAATAAGCTAAGGGAAGTTTGTTTTGGATGATTTGGGGTCGAAATACACTATTTTTTAGATGTGTGCAGTAAGACAACGATTTGTCCCTTAGTATTCAGTTGAACCTTTAGTTTTCGGGCTCAAAATTTTAATTTTTTCTCAAGGCGGGTCAAAAATAATTTTTAGGATTCATCTATTATTTTTTTAAATTTTTTGATATTTTGATGTTATGAATTCTTTTTTTTCATATTTTTGTTATGTACGTAAGTGACCTCTTTTGCGTATCGTATATACCGGCAGTGCCTCTCTCACTTGGCATCATGTCGGTTGCACAGTCTACTCATCCAAATTTAGTATTACAGTTACTCACATATTATTTAATAAATAAGTATTAAAGGAGATTCAGAGTGTCCGATTTTATTTCTAATCCACGAAAACTACAAACCCAACAATTTTGATGTTAATTTCATATGTTAAACATTTTAATGAATTCTACTCTTATGGATTTTTCAATTATTTACGTTTTAAAAAACAAAAAGTCACATTTAGTTTTCAAGATATGTCCAAAGAACTGAAATTTTGATAATGGTAATTTTACACTAAAAATTTTCCAGAATTATATCTATTATAAGAGTTATTTATAACTATTGTTAAAGTTATTGTTAAAGATTATTTTTCGAGAAAATCAACTTTTGGAGGTTTTCTTTAGTCCGTGATAACTTCAGTAAAAATATTTTTTTTCTCAGCGAAATGTTTTAAATAAATTATACAATGAAAAATATAAATCACTTTAATTACTTAAGTAAAAAAATATCGTTTATTAAATGGTACCAACAAATTCTATTAGAGGAAACATCGTACCATTTTAATTGACAGCGGTTTTCTTAAATATATTTATTTTTATTTTCTTAGCTTAATTCCTTTTTTTCACAATTTATATCTTCTGTTGATGGCAATTTCTCACGTTATTTAAAAACAGTTTTTTATAAATTGTTTATGATGTATTTTTTGACGTCATTTTATTAGAGGAGAGCGGGATATAAAGGGCCATATATACGATTTTTTAGAGGAATATTATAGAGGTTTATAGATTCTGGCCTGCGTCAGACTACGGTTTAACTATCTAGGTTCAGTTCAATAAATTAGGAAATTTATCTGTATATTAGGAAATATTCAGAAAAATATCATCTCATCATCTACCATTACTCCAAGAATTACGATCAGAAACCACAAGTTAAACATGGACACCCTTCTATAAATGCATGTGACCTGAGTCTCATTCTCTCTTATAGTAAATAAAAAATAAATATACCTGAACTTGGTCCAATTGCAATTGTAGCTGCTGATTTAACTGTTGCAATTGATGAACTTGTTGAACACAATGTGGACGTGTCTTTTCTAAAAATTTTTGGAAGTCAGACGAAGAAAGACCTGCCATTAAAGCCATATGTTGTTGTTGTAATTTATTCATAACCATTCCATGAACAGTTTTGCGAACATGTTTATTATCCTTTTTAGAAACGGCTTTTACTTTCGGTCGATCGCTTATAGCTGTAGTTTGACTAACATCACTACATGCAATTGTTGGTTGAGCGGATATTGTAGTGCACATATCAGCACTTGACGTAAGAGTGCTGGAACAGGTAAAATTAACGGCAGCCGATGAATTGCAAATACTGTTTGGTATTGCCGAAGTAGGCGCTGGTACAGTTATGACAGAAACAGATGAATTGTTTGGAAAGCTATTTGCAATAGAAAAACTTTCAATCACAGAAGATGGTAGTGGCAGTGGTAGCTGATTTTCTTGCAAACATCTTACTTCTTTTAACATACGTTGCTTTTCAAGCTTTATTCCTTCTTTGAAACCTTCTATATAGTACTTATTGGCTTGAAAACCTTTATAAAAAGACAATGCAGAAGTAACACTGTTGGCTGTTTGATGATTAATTAAATCACTAGGAATATCACTCAAACTGCTCGAGGTTGGATCTGAAAACATTAATAATTCAATACTTTAATACCTTAATAAATTATAGTATTGTCCTAAATTTAAAAAAATGTATACCTTGTACACCTGACGTAGATTGTGCTGTAAAATCATTATTTACAATACTGGTCGCGTCATGTGTACTAATACTTTGTTCTGCGGTATCTACAGATAGAGAATCAGTATTATCACCATTTGATCCAGAAGATCCTAAGAATAAATGACCAGCTCCTTTTATTTGCAATTCTCTTTCTACTCTCTGTAAAAGGAAAAATTAAAATATACTTTTAATATTTTTCCATTAAAAAAAGTTATAATTTTTTATTTTACATGCAGATTAAATTCAGGAGTGAGATAAAATATGCCTCCGTAAAGCATACAGAAAATTGATAATGCGGCTTCTCAGGGCTTTCAATACATAAGTAAAAACCTATTTTTAATGAAGTTGGTTAGTTCAGCTTGATATATATTACAGATATTTTAAGATAAAAATTTTTCTGTCGAGGTATGCATCCTCCAGCGACAGTCCAGAAGCACTGCAGACCAAGCCTCACCAGAGGAGCGAGAGAGACAGAGATTGCTCGCCGGCCGCCCGCCCAAGTACCGCGGATTTTGGCTCACCAACATGACTTGGCGATGATGAGATCACGCCGATGTAAGAATGGCGACAAAAAAACGTGAAAAAAAACGTGACGAAAAAACGTGAACGAAAAAAAAACGTAAGAATGGCGACGAAAAAAACTCATCGCGTGACCTCTAGGCGATGTCGTGAGAGCGAGAGCGAGAGTCGAACGGGAAACCCATTGGCACTTGTCGTATCAGCCATGATGGTGAGCACCCCATATTTCACACAAACAATAATTTTATAATTCTTACAAAATAGACATTAATAGTTATAAGTAATTTTCACACAAGAAAAAAAGTCTATTTATTCTACCGAATAATAAAATAATAATTCTAAATTAATACTTGTTTATCATAGAATAAATAACAAATATAATAATATTTATTTTTAATAATAGATGTATGCTTTTTTTCTTAATAATAATGTAGTATATACGCATATATGTTGTAACACTTAAATTAATAATAATGTTTGTTGAAGAAAGAGGGAGAGAACAATTGAATTTGTAAATTCGCGATTAGACATACACACACCTAGCAATATGTAAGAAAGGAGGAAGACCAATAGAAACCGATCTAACCGAAAGGGAGAAACAGCCTCTTTGGACCGGGAGTCGCTCGCGCGCCCGCCGACGAAAATGGAAATAAAGAAGACATCAGTAAGTGAATTCTTGTACCGACAATGAATACTGCCGCGGAGCATTAGACAACACCAATGAAACAGAGAAGCGCGCGCGCTCCCGTAAGAGAATAGAAAAAAGGCAAATTAAGTGTCAAAATACTAATTTGAATCGTTAATTTGTTCGATTTATGACAAACCGCTGTCAGAGGGACATTAATTCCAGATCATCGGAAGATCATCCAATAAGACTATTTGTTTATTAATAATTCGTACGGGGCCATGCTGGGATTGGACATCCCGATCACAGAGTCGCAGGGGATAACAATATAAAAAGGCAAGCTACTAAACATCAAGCAGCTCACACTCCCAACATAGCTCGGAAGAGCCCATGTCGAGACTCTCAACCGGAGAGCCAATTTTGCGTTAAGAAAGGACCCCGACATTTTTTATACGTTAAAGTGGTTTCAGTCAAACTGGCTGAAATTTTGCACAGAGGTAGCTTTTGTCATTCTAAACAAAAGTTCCAATTGCACCAAGTCCGAAATATTCATCGTTTTTTAGAAACACAGCTCCAAGATATCGATTACTTACCGTTTTGGCGGTTTGGTCTGATTAACATTTTACAAAAGACATTTTCTATACTGGGATAAAATATTCTAAAATATATTTTTTCTATTTTGGGATTCTATAAAGAAAATATATATTTTCTGAACTGGGTTTATGATATGTAAATTAAAATTGAGGTGAGTATGGTCTACGAAACACCAGTTATTTATATTACATATATATTAAAAAATAAGTACATATAATGTTTACATAATAATAAAAAAAATTAAATTGCTTTGTATATAAATAAGTGACTCCGTACATACTTAAGATTGAGTATAAACAGAAAAATATATTAATGCTTAAAAAAACTATTTTGCTTAGTGTAGTTTCATAAACAAAAACAAATCTGTACATCCTTATAACTGATTATGAGTACAAACGAAAATGTATAAATAATATAAAAAAATAATTGCATACTTTAGTATAAGAAACTCATTAATGACTCGGTAGATTCTTATAACGGAGTGAACACTTCATTCAATCTGTGCTCTGTTTGCAGCATCCATAATATAATACAAAAGAGCAGTGCTAGGTAGGCGAATATTATTTTGAAGTCGAGAATAGCCTAAGTACCAAATAACGCTCGTTACATGAGCACGCTTACCAATGGTTGTTGCTCCAGTTTTACAAGTACAATAGTACCCCTTAATAGCTAAATTATCATCATCGATATCGTCGTTTCCAGTATAGCTTATCCAAAGCTGGTGTTTTGTTCGTTTAACAAATCGTTAATATATTCTAATTCGAATAAAACCAGGTTCATGAATGTACTCATCAAATTAAAAAATATCCTTACGGTCTCTGTTCAACTTATCCTGTATATAACTAGGTGCTAATTACACTTGAAAAGTACCAACAGTTAGTCGTTTTAAATCTTCTAGATCATGTATTGGAAAATCAGGTGCATGGTTTTCATTCAATAATCGCCAATTAGCATTTTTTCTTCTAAGATTTTTCGCTTCCACTCTCAGTTGCACAATGTTGACATCATCCTTTTTTTCAAGTAATTGCCTTGCTAATTCTATTGTTGCGTCAAGCATTAATAAAATGTTTTATTTTTGTCAAGCTATAACTTTGTATTGTTTATCTGGCCAGATAGGGTTGTACCCCATGGTCATAATAAAGTGTATCTAATCTAATCTAATCAATACTGTTAAAAAGCAAAAAATTGAGAAAAGGAGAGAGAGAGAGAGACAGACAGAGAGAGAATACAATCAGCCGCGTTATTATGTATCGATATGTATGTACAGGACATACACATTAAACATATCGTATGCTGTAATGCGTGCGAGAGAGAAATACACCCCACTCTTCGTGTCTCCGTCTTACGCGTGAGCCAAGGCGAAGTCCCCTCTCTCTCACTACGCCGGACATATCGCATGCTGAAATGCGTATGAGAGAATAGAATAGAATAGAATAGTGTCTATTGAGGCTACAGGTTACAGACCCATGATAGCCAGGGCCGATATACATTTACAGAAAGGGTCACGCAGGACACCTTAATAGAGTAGAGCATCACAGAAATAGTATACAAGTTAAAACAGAGATACTAACAAATAAAAAATAAAAAACGAATAAATGGGAAGAACAATAAAATAAATAATAAAAATAAGATCGCACTAAGAACAAAATGACTTAAAAACACACGAGAAAAATTGATGTGCAAAAGCGAATAAAAACAATAAAACTGATTAGTGCAGTCAGATAATAAAAACATGAAAAAGTAAAACGGAAACAAGGAGCATCACTCATTAACTTAAATAGCATTAGCTTAAATTAAATTGACGCAGATACAGATGATCACTGCTTTCCGAGCAGGAAGGCTTCCAGTCGGATCTTAAAACTGGGACTGCGAAAGGCGCGGCGAACCTTCTCTGGTAGCTCGTTCCACAGTCACGGTGCTCCCAGAGTGAAGGAGTTCCAACCGGGATGTCATGAACAACGATACGAGGCTTTAATTTTATATCCTCTTTAATTTCAAGTCCGGCTTCAGCTAGAGCCGAGCATCTCGAGAAAGCATCGGCCTTAAGTGAATCACCTTCTACTACGACTGAGGATTGCCTTCCAAAGCCAATGTGATTGATGCGGAGATTTAATTGAGCAGGGTTCATGCACTTCTGAAACGTCGATTTAGTGACATTGGAGTTAACGAATTTGTTCTGAGCATCCTCACGCGGGCCGATAATAATTCGGTCTCGGTTTCGAATCGGGAAGGCCTTGCCCTTCACCAATGACACAATTTTCGAAGGATCCTTAGTTTCGTTAGCTCCCGAGGCACAGACCGAAGCATAGCTGCGCCCCTGGGATGCTGCAACCGTCGTAGCAGATGACGTGAGAATCGAGCAGGTGTGATTGAGGTTGCTGCATGTGTTTTCGAAAGACTTTAACTGAAATCTGGAAGTCTCATTAGCTGCTTTTTCAGATAAATAACCGCTGGGGAGTTTAGTAATAGCGTTCTGAATTGCAGTGAGGGCGTTGCGTAGTTGTCCTTTCTTCCCTGTGTCTTTTTCATTTCTAAACCAGCCAAGTAGAATGCCGACGTGATTGAGCGCAATGGACACTTCTTCTTTAACTTCTTCTGCAGTTAAGAAAGGCATAGGCGGGCAGGCGGCATCTTCTTCTTCAAACTGTGTTCTTGAACGTTTGGGTGTCTGTTCCTCTTCCATTATTGCATAGTCATCGGTAGCAACATACGAGCGAAGCCCGCGCCGGTTATTATCCAGCGCGCACCGACGGCGAGCTTGAGTAAACAGGATTCTTCCAGCACAACAAAGCCGAAAATGGCGAAAATCCAACGGTGATAATACTGGAGACAAAGACGCTTTCACGATAAACACAGCCAAAAGAAAACTTCTTCAACAACAAGCAGAGACTCACGCGAACCATCAACACTCATCACTGGCCAGAATTGCAACTCAAGAAAACTCACGAAAAACGCGAAAAACGCGAAAACTCAGGAGCGCGATAAACTCACGTCCGTCCCGTCTCAGATAGAGAGGGAGAGAGAGATACACTCCATTCTTCTCGTCTCCGTCTTGTTTACGCGTGAGCCAAGGCGGTGTCCCCCCTCTCACTGCGCCGGCTCCTCGCGCTTCTCGACTCTGTCACTCATGCGCGTTTATATGCGCTATCTAGATCTCCCTTTCTCTCACGCGCCTATACAGCGGAGCTCGGAGCGTGACGATCGGATTACACATTCCATACATTCCTATCCATTCACACCAACCGTGCCAAAAGAAGTTATCACTTCAAAGTAAAATTTTTATTAAATACTATAAAAATATAGTAAATTTATAATAAAATGAGCTATGATAGAAGTCTCTAGGCCCTTTTTATTCTAAGCTATGCTAGTTTGAAAATTTTGGCTTGGACGTAACCTGCAGATCCAACCGGTTAATTAATTTTGATAAACCTGGACTTAAGTGGTTGATAATTAATGTCATTTGGGACTGAAGAGTTGTAGGAATTGAATTTTTTTGTCTAAATATCTCATAGAGTTCAAAAATTACTTAAATTTACTTAAATTTCTTCAATTTCATATTAAAAATTATATTAATATTATAAATAACAGTGTATACATTTTTTTACTAATTTTGATCCAGATGGAGTCATAACTCCCTCTGGAACTTGAGATATCAGCATCAAATATTCTTTCTTTTCATGATAGCTACCGACCACAAATTTTAACCAATTTAAATGAGGCTTGGCTTAAGAGGCTATGGGACATATAGCCCCTTTCTTCAGTTACTTACCTGAAAAAAAAAGTTTCAGATTAAAAATTATATTAATGTTCTATATTAATAGTATATAACTTTTTTACTAATTTTTATCCAGCTGGAGTCGTAACGTCATTTGGAACCTGAGATATCAGTTATCGACCATTCTTTCCTTGTGCGACAACTACAGACCAGAATTTTTAACCAATTTAAATGAGGCTTAGCTTAAAATGTTTGTTATTAATGTCCTTTAGGACCGCAGCTATTTACTAAGGATAATAAATTTATTTCTATTTTAGGGCAAAGTAAATATGTAAAAAAATGGAATTTTTCACTTTTAATGTGACTTTTAATACACCAGGTATTCGTTACAAGTGAAAAATAGTAGTTGTCGATACTAATGCATCAGAGGAAAGGGAGGGTGATAATTCAAACGAGTACGAAATCACTTCTGACTCGAGTATCGAACAATATTGTCTGCAACGACGGCGTAACGTAATGATTTAGCACACTCAATAATGTGCAAGTGTGCGTGAAATAGTGCTTTACTGACAAGGAGATGATACGGGATGCGGGTCCTAGATTTTGTTCAAACTTTATAAAATGATTCTTTGGTCCAAAATAATGGACCCGTATCTCGGGATTTTATTGAATGGAGCCTAGTAACAAAAATAGTAGATATTTTTAAAAAATCTAATGGAAATATACCCTTGCGAAAATGTGAATTTCTCTGGAACTAAAAGTCGTACATGCCCGCATAAAAAATGAAAATAAAGCTTATCATAAAAGCTACAACTTGAGACTTATTAGAACAAGAAATCTTTATCGGCTCAAAAATGATGAACAATTGAAAATAACGAAGAAATTCTGTTTGAAATATTTAATGTCTTATTTCTTTAGTAATTTTTAATAAATTTTTAATTGTACATCATTTCTGAGCCAATGAAAATTTTTTAATCTAATAAATCACCGATCTAGCCGTTACGACCACGCGACGCTCCACTGACTAGCTGGTGTGGAGTTTATTATGGAGTTGTTTAACGCTGATTTGATAAAGCGCGAGAGGCACTGCTCGTGCGATAATAAATTCATTTTTACAGTACCTGGCATCCATTTATTTCACCAGCCGTAATGCTGGAATTCATACCAATGCTCGCGACATTTTCAATCCGTAAGTTTTTCATAATTTTACTTTTTACCATTGGCGCGGTGGCCCATTAGATTCATTCCCACGTCTTTTCGGCCACCCGTTATAAAACAAACATTTTAAACCAAGGCTCATTTAAATTGGTTAAAAGTTGTGGTCTGTATTTGCCGCACAAGGAAAGAATATTCGACACCTGATATCTCTATTATATAAAAAATGTTATATAATATTAATATATCATATAAATATAATTTTTAATCTGAAACTCTTTTTTTCACGTAATTAACTTAGAAAAGGGGGTATATGTCCCATGGCCCCTTAAAATGTTTGTTTTTATTGTCAATTAGGGTCCAAGCCATTTGCTAAGGAATAGGCTATTTACATTTATTTCTATTTTAGGGCAACGTAAATATGTAAGAAATGAAATTTTTCACTTTTAATGTGACTTTAAGACACCAGGTATTTGATATAAATGAAAAAAAGACAAACTAATACATTCAACGGAAGTATTTCAAAAGTTTACTGAAAGTTGTGTCGAAATTAAACCCCCTCTTCTCCTCCATTCCATTAGATAATGCTACGGACCTTATATCATCAGCAAGCGATCAGGGTTTTTCATTTAGTCTATTAGATGTAGTTTTAGCTATATCACATTTCTCATCGCAGGCAAGGGGTGTAGATTTCGAGAAAAAAGTTAATTAACATTTCAAATTTTTAAAATTCTTCAATCTTTTTCTCGAAAACGATACGACCAATCGAAACATTGCTAAAAATACTTTTGACTTATATTCTCCATTTTGTGCAGAATACGGTGTAATTTTTTATTTAGCGAATTTTTAATATTTTAGAATATTGCTTTTTAAACTATTTTAAAAAATTAAAAATTCGAAACGAATTTTCACCATTCAATTGCCCGTGAAACATTAAGAACTTTTTGGTTTAACACATTTTTATTTAGGCCTTCCCAAGCGACTTATTTGGGTGTATCGAGTAAAATGGGTTAAAATAGCTTTCTTTATTCTCCGTACGACTGTTTTCAGGCTTTTTATGAATTATGGTATTTTTCTAATGGGCGGTTTTCATGTTTTATTAGTTCACACCTACTTTAATATGCAGTATACGAATGAGAACTGCAAGATTTTCAAAGATTTACACAAAAAATTTTGTATGTGCACATAAAATACGCCCACTAA
>UXGC01002108.1:0-13962 GCA_900480045.1 Eurytoma adleriae
GGGGCGGGGGGGGGGGGAGGGGGCGACCGAGGGGGCACGGCGTGTGTAAGTGTGCGCGAGCGCGCGCGCGACAAAGGTCGTTCGCCCCGCGCGCGCCACCGCCGCACCACAGTGTACGCGAGAGTCTCGTGGCCCCCCGACGCAGTAGCCGAGGATTTTTCTTCTCGCGGGGACGCGCGCGCGAGCCGCGCACATGGACCTTTTAAAGGGATCGGCCGTCGTCGCCGCCGCCGCAGCGCCGCCGCCGCCGCGCACCTCGTGCTCCGCTGCAGTCCAGTCGGCGTCGCGCTCTCCGCACCTCCGCGCCGCGATTTGTTTACGCGCAAGTGCGGCCCCCGCGCGCCGAGAGCGAGAGGAGCCGAAATAATCGGGGGCCTCGGGAGTGAGTGTCCGCGCCGGGACAAAGGGATCGACGATCGACTTTGCGGCGACGAAGTGCATCCCCGCGCGAGAAGTGCATCGGACGAGTGAGCAGAGGATCTCGGAGCGAGGCGAGGCGAAAAAAGCTCCCGAGGTGTCAGATCGCCGCTTTGCTTTTTCGGAGCACGCATCGCGGGCCACAGCTGCAGCGCATTGCGCGCGTGCGCGCGTGTATGGGTTTGGCGTGAGTGTGACGCGCGCGCGAGGCAGAGGCAGCGCCGGTGCGTTGGCTGACTGTACTCTCCGGGTTCATCGTTCTCGGTTATGTAATGTTTGACTATATGGTGCAAGCGCCTCGACGCTGGCGCTCTCTTTCTCTCTCTCTCTCTCTCTCGTTCTCTTTCTCTCCGTCTGTCTTTCTTTCTCTCTCTCGCCAACTCCCACTTCCGAGTCGGACGAGGGACTGTACTCTCGGTGAAGTTTTTCCGAGGTTTTCCGCGGCGGAGCTTCTTTTGTGTACGGGGGGACGCGGAGGCACCTTTTAATATCTATTGAGAATCGATGAGTGGCACGATTTTCACAGCTGATAGCTCCGCTTGTGCAACTCTTGTAATCCGTAATCCGAAGATTATACATTTGCCCGCTTGTTTATAAAGTAAATCGAGCTCCGATAAGTCAATAGATCGTAACTCATTTTTAAATTGAAATTAAATAAAGCAATAATTACTTCACTTTACGCGGTTTTATTAATAATATTTCCAACGACGGGTCGAATGCATTAAAATACACAAACGTTTTTGTCGTCGTGTGCTGAGAGTGAAAAATCGCTTCGCGCAACTAAAAGGCACTTTTTCAAACTCCCCGCGCGGTTTTAAAAATACTTTGTTATTACTCTCCTTGTTTTTCTCTCTCTTTTATTTCGACTCATCTCCGGGGCCATTGCCTCCTTCATTGCTAATTTCTCTGGATGGTGGCGAGCGAGCTTTCTTTTAAAGCATCGATCACCGACCGGAATTTTAATAACAGAGAAAGAGAGAGAGAGATAACGCACCAGTTCGTATATCGAACTTCTTGTCCGATAAATGCGCGTCGGTACAGTCATGAGAAAAAGTAACGCGGGCGAGATTTTTTCGGCGCAGCTGCACATCACGCCAAACGCATTAACGTCCGAGTGACTATCAAACCACGATTTTTGACTCCGGCCGCTTCGATCGTTGTACAGCACGGTTCAATCTTTGCCGTCTCTTTTTATCGCGATAAAATTTTTTGTGCGCCTAAGATTCTGTACAGAGTTTTAAAGCAATTTCTTTTAATTTACTCTTTTTATGTAAAAGATAGTTAACGAATTTTTTTTAAATCGTAGTTAAATATTCTTTTTACAATTATTTTGAACTTTCATTGAATCTTCAGATTAAATTTTTAATTAAGGTCAACAAAATAAATAATTCATAAAACTGTTCTAGATCTGTTAATAATCTTTAAACGAAATTTTCTAATTAAAAATTTATAAGGGGATATCGAATTTTAAAAATATCTAGATGAAATTGTAAGTCATATTAACAAGATAAATACGATATTAAAATAAACTTTCAATATCCTTCTAAGTCTGTCTCTTAATATTTAGACAACATTTTTTAATTATAAATTTATGAACAGATTTTGAATTTTTTTAAATGACCAGATCAAATTTTTAAGTTACATTAACAAACTAAACAGACTTTTATGATTTTTCTAGATCTTTTAATAACATCTAGACAAAATTGTCTAAGTCTTATAAAAATTTTATAAAGACATAAACAGATTTCTTTAAAACACCGCAGCTGCTTCAAAGACGCGTCGCCGAATCTTTGAAAAATTAGCCACGGGTAAAAACCTTTTGAAAAAAAAGCCTCGTCGTTGCATAAACGGCGAATTCTCGTTATCAACGCCCGTCAATTCTGCCTTCAAGATTCGCGCGGGCACCGTCGACCGGCAAAAGTAAAAGGCGCCGGTGGAAACGTAAGGAGTGCAAAAAGTTTCGCAGCGACGGAGCCAAAGAGCGGAATGCCGGCCTTAACAAGAAGAAAAGCGCCGGAGCCAGCTCATCGCTCGAATTCCGTAATGCCGGGCCGCGAGTGAATTTGAACGAGGAAGGGAGCAGCGCAGTGAGAAAAGAGAGTAAAAGACGAGGCACCACCGGCATCTCCTCAGTGTAATATGCCGCATGAAGGTGGCCGGGCCCGCGTACGTAGAAGCTGGGACGCGGAGGATGCCGATGGGAGTGCGATCTTGATAGCGCGCGAATGGAGAACAATATTTCGGTGTACTGCGGCTCGCGGTGGGGCGCCGACAGCACGAGCCCCGCCGCGGAGGGCCCGAGCGGCCGCGCGGCCGAGGCGCACCAGCAGACCGCCAGCACCAGCCAGGAGGATCGCAGGACCCAAGCCAACTCGATTCGAGGTAGCTCGATCGGAACTGCTGATCTCGACTTTTTCGAGCCGAACTGCACTTACCGTTTTTCGATTTTTTTTTATCGATTGCATATAACAAGGGAAACTTTGTCTTATCTTTTTCGATTGAAAGTATGGGGTATAGGTACTGCTGTTCAATTTTTTTTCGTTTAAACTTTTTGGATGGAAAATACAGTTCTTGGATTTTATCGATCGAAACTGCACGTACTGCCTTTCGATTTTTTAAGTGAATATTTTGGAAAGAAAGTACATCTTTTTCGATTGAAAGTGTTATAGATACTGCTTGTAAACTTTTTTGATCAAAAATGCAGTTCTTCGATTATTTAATCTTACGGCACATACGACCTTTCAATTTTTTTAATGAAAATTAGAAAAAAAAGTAATATCACTTATTTCGATTGAAACCTTTATAGGTAATGATTTTCGATCGAACTTTTTGGATCAAAATTCGATTTTTGTATCTGAACTTTTTATTTACATCGAAACTATATTTGGCTTTATCTAAACTTTCTGCCGTGAAAATAAAATGATTACGCCTTTTCACTGTCCCCGTGATTGTGCGTCTGCGACATTACATGTTTCGAAACGTTTTAAAATCGTTTCTTATTATACTCTTATATATTGCAGGAATATTGTTCTTACGAGAAATGAACGTAAGTGCGCTGCGAACACTTAAAGAATTCAAGTGTCTATTTTCGTCGTGATTAGATTACCGAAGCGAAGATTAACATCTTATACCTTTCTTACCTGATTTAATATCCGATGAGTCTGCCTGAATTAGTCAATAACCCGATAATCTCTAAAATTTAATTGCCATTTTCGCGCCGCGGGTGGGGATGGTCGGAAAAGCCCGACTAACGCTGCTTTCGCTTTTATTTACAGCCCAGATCGAAATAATCCCGTGCAAGGTTTGTGGTGACAAGAGCAGCGGCGTCCACTACGGGGTCATCACATGTGAGGGCTGCAAGGGTTTCTTTAGGCGGTCGCAGTCATCGGTCGTCAACTACCAATGCCCGAGGAACAAGAACTGCGTTGTCGATCGGGTCAACAGGAACCGGTGTCAGTACTGCCGGTTACAAAAGTGCCTAAGGCTTGGCATGTCCAGAGATGGTGAGTCTATTCGTTCATTCAATTTTTTCATGCAATTTTATGTTCATTATTTTTTTTATGAAATTTTATTTACGAAAAAATAGACGCAAATGCAAAGTTTTAATAACAATGTACACCTAATATTAATTAACCGCGTTTATAAATGTAGAATTAATGTTGCCAATGCGATTCGAAATTTCTTTTCAATCTTCTTGTAGTCGAGTAGAATCAAATATTACTATCTGAATTTATTAAATTTATCAAATCGAATTTTACTATACTAGAGGGTTAGTGCGATTTTGGAGATTCGAGTATATAAAAAAATCAAATAGGTGTAAAAATTCGAGCTTTCAACGAATTAACCACGAATTGAATTTATAAAAGAAACAGCCGGTGTTCAAAATAAATTGAATCGAATATGCATAGTTGGAGCGTCGTTCACATTCCACACGACAGTATAATGACCGAATGGAGCGGCGCAGCTTTTCCCCGCGCATACCGCGCGCAAGCTGACGATAACAAAAAAAAAGTGAATGAACTGCGCCTCTTAAATTTCGTGTATTTTTATTTAACAAATTAAGCTCCCCGATGCGCGTCAAAAAACAAACTGATAATAAAATGATAAAGATGACCGCGGATGTTTACGTATCGACGTGAGCGGCTGCTGTAAATTTTATGTAATCGTGCATACGTTGAATTTAAAAACGCCGCTATCGAACGTACAATTGTTGCACGAGCGCGTAAGGTTGTTGACTGAACTTCCTACTCGCATTCAATAACTCCCGAGAGTTCGATCGCACCGGCCGATCAATTACCGCGCGCGCCGTTTATCTCGGTCCGCCGTCGATCTTAAAAAGAAAGAAACGAAAAAACGAAGCGCCGGAGAAAATAAAATTCTCGAAATCACACCTACGGTTCGTAGTAGCCGGCTACACGGCAATTAGAGGAGGGCATTACGGCCGCGGGGTGCACGACCTGTTATCGGCGAACCGCAGTCCTCTTATCGAAAAAACACGTCACAGTGTCTTACATCTTTCTGCCTACATGTGTGCACACACGTAGCGCCGGTTGCGTTATTACACACGGATATAATGATCTTATTGCGATGGGAGAATAAATTGTCAGTCGGGAATGGAGAATAAAAAAAGATCTGTTGTTTACTCACGAGGAAGCCTCCGGTACGTTGGTTTATCTGTGCTCAGCGGTAAGAAAACTACGTGCTCCCTGGTAGATTACAAAACTGCATAGTAGTGCTTGCGAGAGAGTAGAAAAAAGATTAAAATAATCGACAGATTCGTCTGGGTACGGAAAAATACATTTCGCTCCAATCTAGTAACAGGAAAGTTTTTTTTAAACATATAAATTTTCATACTATGCAAAGAAACATACACTGGAAAAAGTCAAGTATTAATTTTACTATAAACTGTATTCAACTCGAATAAAGTAATTATTACCAGAATCGTGACATCTATTATTATGTTTTAGCAGTAATTCCTAAGTAATCAAGTACTACAAAATTATAGATTAAAATTAATAGATACTTAAAAATGTTTACTTTAGTTATTTTATAAAAATAAATTTTAAGTAGAACTTACGCTTTTATAATAATCGTAAAAATAACTAAAATCTTAACGGTAATGTTTACTATAACTTTTAACGCGCACAACATATTGCGCTAAAAAACTAAAGTTAGTAACTTTGTGGTAATTTCTACAATAGTTTTTTTCTCCGAATAAAGAACGCAGTAGTCGTAACAGCGGTTTAATGAATGGAGAGCGATCGAAATCAATAAACAATCATTCAGCGTAGTCGAACAAACGCTTAATTACGCGCGCAATTACACCTCGGACGCGCGGACGCGGCCCCATTGTATGTGTAATCTCGCGCGATTGCATATTATTTTGGCGAGCGCGAAATTCAAATCGCGCGCGCGCCGTGCATGTGTCCCGCGCGCGATAAGAGGCGCGTGTGTATACGTAGACGGGCAAAAGCGAGCCGAGGCAACCTCGGCGCTATATATAGAAACGCCTCGGAAAATGCATGACACACGCGGCGTTATTTCTTCCTAGTTGCGTCTCCTTCTCGCAACGCGGTCGATCACCTTTCCCGCTCTCTGACGACGACCCTTTATCTTCCTTCGCTTCTCTCCGCCTCTCTCCTTCCCTCTTTCTTCGTCTTGTACTCGCGTTTCCCGTTAAACTCCCGGCCGAATGCTCGGACGTGCGGGCACTTTGTTTTCGGAGCGCGCGCGGATAAGGATCCGTTTCTTTCTTTCTTTTCGATATTTTTTTTTTTTTTTTTTTTTTGTCAATGGGGATTGATCAATCGATCGCACGGCTACTTTGGGAGTTTCGTTATATAGCGGCTCCCGAAAACCGTTGACAAACCGTAATTCGCCGAGGTTTCCAATGGGCGTGCTTGCGCAACAGCCGTACTGTTTTTGCGTTAACGCGGGGCGAAGTAAAATTAGTACCGAAATATAATTCGTCTTATGTAAATGAAAGAAAAAGTCTATTTCGTTAAAAGATTGGTAACTTTGTGCGCTTGCACAACCTCTTTGCTGCGCGCCGTTGAGTCATCCGGCAAAACTTACCAAACGCCCCGGCGCTTTGTTCAACTACTTTTTCGTGCGGCGTGTGGAGGGCAAGTTCACCGTAATAAAACTCGGTAATAGCGTGACGAGCAAAAAAAAAAAAAATATCGCTGTTTATTCGAACTTTCGACCGACCGAAAAGAAAAAAAAATGTTCAATTAGACGGTGGAGTGTATTTAATGCAATTGAAATTAAGATGCACAGGCGCGGCGCATTGGCACCGCTATATAGACTATCGGCATTCTTTGCATAGCGCAACATCAAAACATCGTTTATTTAAACTTTCGGCAATTTAAATTAAAAAAAATATAGTATAAAATATATTCTCATATATCGATGTTAATTAATATAGAGATAGAGAGATAGCGGTGCACGTTTAGCGGCGCATTGACACCGGCATCGATATTCTTTATAAATAGCGCAAAAACAAAATGTGGTTGTTTATTGAAAATTTCAGTTTAATTAAATAAAAAAAATACATATAAAAATGGAATTCGGCGGTAAAATTCTGTCGACTAGATTAAGATAGATAAGATAGAGATATACACTTTTATTTTCTCAGAGGCAAAATTATAATACAACAGAGTAATTTTATATAAACGTGTAAAGATTTTAGTTTACGTAAAAATAAAAATATTAAAATCAACATAGTTTTGGAGAAGTTTGAATCTTCATAGTACAAAAACATTTCAACGCTTAAAACTGGCTTAAATCACAATTTTAACAATTGTTGATCACAAAAAAATGTATTCATTCGAGCCACTAGATAAAGACGCAGAGAAACGGCGATGCAAAATAACCCAATACCGGCATTCTTCATACCTACGCGTACAATAGTAAAAAATACAATAGTTTATTAAAACTTCTCACGATTTAAATTAAAGCAAAAAAATAAAATCCGTCGATAAAGTACTTTGCTATCAAAATAGAACCGAAAAGAGGCGGCGACGCGGAGTATAACGCGCGGCGCATCGGCACCGCTATCGGCATTCAGCTGTGCTCTGACGTCACAGTCGGTCTCGTCCCCCCCGCCCTGTGAAAAAGGAAAGAAAAGGACGCGAAAGCGCCGGGGCGCCGTGGACCCTACGCTGGCTCTCGCGAAGGGCCGCGGCGAAGTGACGTGTACACGGCGGCCGTGACGTCACGCCGCTCTTCCGCGTTCTGCCCTGCTGCACGCGCATGCGCCTGTACGATCTCTTTCTCTCCGCCTGCTCCACTCCTACGTATGTAAGGTCCCCGTCCTCGTCTTTGTTTCCCCGTCGTCGCCGTCCCCCTCTTGTACTTTTCGGTCGAAACTTTAAGGGGCTGTCGTATAGCGACGTTACAGTTCTTAGTTTCATTCAATAAATTTTGAGATTTGCAGCTAGTTTGAATTGCACGCGCTTTCTGTACTTTTAAAAAAAGAGACTATATTTCAAAAATCATTATTTTAAATTGTCGATAATAATGTATAACACATGTCATGTATAAGCAATGCATCACCTTTAAGAGATTCGCATCAAATAAATGTGCGAAGAAATTTAGAATAATAGAAATGTCATAAACAACGACTAAATCTGCACTATTTCAGATGGGGTCGACGATCAAATAAATGCGCTTATAAAAGTCACTCCTTTATTCCGTGAAAGCTTATATAAAGCATCTGGATTTTCATATACAGAAAAGCTGTACCTTTGAAGTGCCGAAAGAAAATTAAGCAAAAATAACTAAAAATCGTTTCGCTAAAGAAATAAAAGTTTTTCGAGCAAATAGCGGTCTAGAGTACAAAAGTAAAGGCATTACGAACTTTTTGGAAGTAGGGGGCAATAAACTTTTGACATCGGCACAGCGCGATAACGATATGCAAGCACCAGAACCCGAAGTTCCGGTCTGCGATGACGGCTAAGAAAAAGCGCCCGAAAACGCATAAGCAGACGCTCGAAGAATATATATCTTATACTCGAATCAAAGGTTTCGCCTACCGCGACGATAACAAGTGCGATCACTCATTAATGATCTAGCGATTAATTTGAAGGAAGAAATGATTCGGCATTTTAGAAGCGCAAAATCGAGAAGGAGTATTAGGTGTCCTTGCGAAAAAAAACTTAGAATATAAACTGCCGAAACTGCCTACATTCGGTTTTACGAGGAATATAACATACGAATGAAGTAAAATTCAATACATCTTCACTCGTCAAATGCATACTCGAGAACTGATTATTTATTAATCTGCGGTTTTTCGAGCTACGGATTTCTTGAAACCCTTGTTCTCCAAAATACGTATTTATACCCTCCATATATTAGTTTCAATCGACTACATAAAAAACGATTAAAACTTCCTTAGGGGTTTAAGGGAAGAAAAAAGTGATATCTCTCTAAAAATTAGGGAAGTAAGAATCTCACGTAAATCAGAAAGGCACTCTGGTAGAAAATTGATCACCTTTTCTAGTCGGGACAGCCGTCTGACCAGATTCTGATCAGAAATTTATAGTCAACAGTGCGCAAACGCGGTGGCTCAGCTGTCACGATCCAGCAAGCGTATACGCATATTACCAAATCGTTTCTAGTTTACCGACGTCAATATCGGAACGATTAAGGGGATGTGAAACCCTCTCGTAGGAATCTGAATTACCATACTCTGATCAGATTTGTTTAATTTTCCATCAGGGCATGAAATTTGTATAACTAACGATTCTTTCCCTTTTCTCTTTACAGCCGTTAAATTTGGACGAATGTCAAAGAAGCAGAGGGAGAAGGTCGAGGACGAGGTGCGGTTTCACAGGGCGCAGATGAGAGCGGCCTCGGAGACGGCGCCCGACAGCAGCGTCTTCGAGCACCAGACGCCCAGCAGCTCGGACCAGCATCACTCCTACAACGGAGGGTCAGTAAACCACATCCCGATCCAAACGTCCGACCTCCCCACGAGTCCGTACCCCTCGAAAAATAAAGTATCCCAATTAATGTTGCCGCCCGGCGTCGGTGTTTTATCGCGTTGCAGATACACGTACAGCGGGAGCGAGTACGCGTCGCCGGGACCAGGCACCGGTGGCTCGGGCTACTACAACGCGGCGATGACCAACTACGAGCTGAGCGCCGACTACGTCGACAGCACGACGGCCTACGACCCGAGGCCCACGCAGACCCAGGTCGACGCGGTCTCGCCCGACACCGGCTCCGTGACCGCGACGGGCGTCATGTCGGCCAGCGTCGTCGCCACCGGTACGAAACCTTTTATCCTCGCCCTTTCTCTCTTCGCCATTCGCGAAAACACAGGCGTGTATACTCATCATCTCTCTCGGCCTCTATCGCGGCTTTTGTCTTGACAAATACCGCGTGTGTACTTCGACCGGCCGGACTAATATTTGTCAGCGCAAAAGCTTCCACATGTGCTCTCTCATGACCTACTGTAACATTTATATACATAGTTTATACGATTTTTCTTTTCTAATCGCAGCTCGTCAAGCTTTAGAATCCGATCTAGAGGCTTACACACAAAGTAATGTATTTGACACGAGCATTTGAGATCAGTACGTTACGTCGATACTGAGATTTCTTTTTACTGTTCCATCTTGCCTCGGGTGTGAGAGTTGCGGGAGACTGTGAAAATTTCAGTCCTTCGTTCGAGACTTGGAGAAAAAATAAAGAAACAGACGTCCGCTTGTCTCATTGTAGATGTACATTAACAAGTGTCTCAGTCTACCTTGTCTTGTGTAACGTGATTAACTCGCGCAGTCCCACAAAAGCCAATGTGTGCTTCGTCGGGTTTATTTTTGTGTCTTACTTTTGACTAATTTAAACTCGAAATCGAAGCTAAGTAGCACACCTGTACCGACATTGCAGCTTTTCGTGTCGTCCGACAAGGTATCACAATGCATAATAAATGCGAATTAACGGTACATTTGTACTTATCTGCAAAACGAAATCAAATTTCATGTAAAAGGGTATCGTTCGTTCTTTGCAACATTTTTTTCGTCAGCGAATTTTTATCAAATATGCACGTCGAATATCCAAAAAAGTAAAACGGATATCCTGTAAAAAAACTAACCATAAATTGGCCAGAATATACATATTGTGGCCAATTTATGGTTATATTTTTTTTCAGGGATATGACCGGATTTTAATCAGACAATATTTCCTAAAAATGTAAAAATAAACAGGTGATCCACTAACATCAAAACTTTGTCTCAAAGAGTTGTCCTCTTCATATCGATCTCAAGTACCTGTACACCCAATATCATTTTTTTAAACTTAGAAATATTTATTCGTTCTAAAAGATTGCAAAGGAACAACAATTTAAAAACTATTCATATTACTAAAAAAAAACAATTTTTAACGTTTCGTTTGTTTATCAAAAAAATTTCAACAATTTACGTCACTATAATAAAGATAACATATCAAATGACTCCGGTAAACAATAACTTTCCTCGTACTTAGAGATCGACCTGAAGAGGTAACCAAACGAACGAAAAGCTGCAATTTTCGGATCGCACGCCTTGACCCTGCCTCCCTCTTGAATCCCCGCGATTCAACGACGAGGCGAGAGTATAAAAAAAGAAAGGAAGGAAAAATATGTAAATGAGCAAAAAAACCCCGTTAGGCGCGACGACGACCGGGACAGGAGGCAATAACGGTGGGGAGACCGGTAGCGGGGGTGGTGGTGGTGGCGGTGGTGGCGCTAACGGCGGCACGGCCGGCGGGGTCCGAGGCACGGTTAGCGGCGGCGGATCACTGAGCGGCGGCGGCATCGTCGCCGTCAAGCAGGAGACCACAGTCGAGCTGGCCGGCCTCGGCCACGGTTCCTACACGATGGTCGACTCGACGACCTTCCTCAGCAACCAGCAAATCGCCCCGAGAGTCCAGCCCGCCGCCAGTCAGCAGCCCCAAACGGAGGACGATGAAGTTCCCAGTATGTCCCTTGCGAGATGTGAGGCTTATGTTTGTGTCCGTTTGTGCATGACCTACTTCTCTCCTTTTTTTTTTAGTCGCGCGAGCGTCTTGTTTATATAGATCGCGAATGTGCCAATCCGCCGTGTGCGTGTGCGTATATGTGTCCGCGTGTGCCTCGGCGTGTCACCTCCATCACCTTTTCTTTTTTTTTTTTTTTTATTTTACTTATACCGTACAAGCGTTTATAGTCACTCGTCGCTGTTGTGTATATACCTTGTAATTTGTTGATGAACCTTGTGCATCTTTTTTCGTTCATCGTATCGCATGCTTCATCGCAGTTTTCCTACTTCTATTTGTCTTTTTTGTTATTTTTATTTGCACACGTCTCTGCGGCGTAGTCCACGTGCTTTTTTTGCCTGTGTAAAATATCTATCATTTCGTCTAAGGGGTTGATGTAATTTACAAATATTTTGAAATTTTTTAAATAAGTACTTGCTTCGAAGACTATACTATAATGTATCTGATCAACTGCATTTGCACTTTAAATCAACGAATGAAAAGAATCGGTACCTATTGTGTTTCGAGAAATTATTACATCTTATATTCTCACATATTTGTGTATGTTAATTTATATTTGCATAGTTCTTTTATATTTGAAATATTAGTTTTTGATGTCAATTTTTAATCTAAATATTTTCTATAAAACTGTTATAGAAAATTTACTATAATTGAATTTATACTATTACTATCGTAAGTAACTTTATATTATTGCTCATGAATATGTGTTTACGTGTAATATTTTTTCAAATTCATAAGTAAACATTAGCAAATTGTCAAAGCACGTAATTTGATTAATCGTTTTAAAAAAAGTATCTATTTATCAAGGTTGTCTAAATGTTATTATCGAAATTTTGAACGTTGTTTAAAATATATGAGCCTGACGATTTTTCAGCTCGGTTGGAAGTAACTGTTTTTTTTTCGCGTGAAAGAAGGACGAAGGAGAGAAAAAGAAACTGACGTCTGCCTCGTTTTCAGATCCAGCGGAAGTCAACGAAATGCTCTCGAAGGCGATATCCGACGCACACTCCAGGACGTGTCTGATATCCACCGAACGTATCCAGGAGCTGTTGCGAAAGCCTCTCACCACTCAAGACCACAATAAAATTCTTTACTTCAAAAACTTGACTCACGAGCAGCTGTGGCTCGAGTGCGCCCAGAAGCTGACTGGAGTCATCCAGGCTATCATTGAATTCGCCAAGATGGTTCCGGGCTTCATGAAGCTCTCTCAAGATGATCAGATCGTACTTCTGAAAGCCGGTAATTGCACAATCCCTTGCTTTGTTCTCGCGTGAAATTGTCAAATCGCAGATGCGAGATGTGAGATTTCTCATGAGAATTGCAGACTTGAGATCTCTTGCGAGATTTTTAGCTGTGTAATCTTCTACGAAAATGAATTTCTGCGAAGATCTCGTATGACAACATCGTCACTTACTACGAAGACTATTGTATCTCAAAAAGGTTTATTTTAATTTACTGTTTTTAGAGTACCAGAGATAAATAAATCTGATTAGGACCTGAAAAACATATGGTATCATTGATCGATACCCTAAGTTTACCAGGTTCTGGAAGAGTTTACTTTGCTTTAGTGATTTCAAAATGATAAATGGAAATAAGTCTTTATGAGATGAGCTAATCTTTGCAGGAAGCGACGATTCGATCTATGAAATTTTACACCAGACATATTGAATGAAAATTTCAGTCGTGAGATATCAGGATATTTCAGACTTTAGAAACGTCTTACATGAGATCTTAAATGAGATACTCAAACTTAAAATCTCACGTTAAATCTAATGAAATCTCAAGAAATCTCGTATGAAATCTCGTATGAAATCTTACGATATCTCATATGAAATTTCATATAATTCAACCTGTAATCTCTAAGATCCAAATTAATTCTAAATAGCCACACTGTTTTCACCCAAGTCTGCTTAAACGTACATTTGTAGGAAGACGATAATGAAACAACTGTAATTTCCAGGTTCATTCGAGTTGGCAGTGCTACGCTTGAGCAGGTATCTCGACCTCCAGAATAACTGCGTCCTCTACCGCGAGGTTATCGAGCGAGAAGACAGCCGAACCGAAGTTACGGCGCTACTGCCCACGAGCGTGTTCATGACGGGCATCACGTCCGAAATGAAACTGGTGACGTTCATCTTCGAGGTGGCCAGGAGTATCGCCGAGCTCAAGCTCACCGAGACGGAACTCGCGCTTTACAGCACCGCTGTGCTCCTCAACCACGGTACATGCATTAAACACCTGCACCTGTTTTATTTAAACTTGTATTAGTGAAAAAACACGAAAAATTGAAATGAATTCCGCATTAGTTTAATTGATTTGAAAATTAATTTTGTATAATTATGTGTGATTTTATAATCGTACATGAAAAATGTACCTAATTGTACACAAGCAGGTATACATAACTATGATTGATCACATATGTCCATTTATATCCTGAGAAAAATAGAACATAAAAATTACTATTTTTCTATTAAAAGGGCGACCTACTCGACCTAGTAGCTATTTTTACTAAAATAAAAGTAATTT
>UXGC01002109.1:0-13936 GCA_900480045.1 Eurytoma adleriae
ACAGAAAGAAAAATCTTACTCCTCCAGTAGGTACACGGGTACTCGAGAAGTGTAGGGTTATTCTTACTGTATTGCTATGAAAATTCATGCAATGACAGTATGAATTTCATACTTTCAAAATATGCTGCACCGTTTCAAAGTAGGTATACCTACTTATGCGTACCTCCTCCAGTACGATGTGGAATCCTTAGTGAAGAGGTGTAGTACTCTTCATACTACAATCGTAAGATTTTTCTTTCTGTGTAAAAATCGAGAGAGACGATCAATGTGTTGAAATTAACTAATAAAATAATAAAATAATAAAAAAATACAAAACTTTTTTCAAAATATTAACATAACATAAGTTATCCAGCCGTTTCGTCAAAACTTTAGAATAACATCCAATTTGATAAGCCGGAGGAAAACTAGCTCATTGTATCGGCTTTTCCCACATTTCCTTCCTCATGCGTATTCAGTCGCGCCTCGGGACCGCAGCGTCGCCTTTGGCGCACAATAACGAGAAAAATTTCTCGAATGCGGACTGACATCTGTAGTGGCCAGTATACACCCCTACGGGAAGGACCTCGGCTCCGTCCGTCCGAGGGACCGTACACACCGCTACAAGAAGATAAAAAGAAGAAGAAGAAGAAGGAGAAAAAAGCAGCTCACGCCGGGTGAAAAAGAGAGGCGAAACTCGCATCCGTCCCAGCTCGTTCCATTCTCCTTAACGTCAAATCGAGTCATCTCCATGACAAAATGCGCGACGCTCCATTCATCCATCTCCCGGGCCGGGCTCCCGCAAACACGGCCCGGTGATTTACGCGGGGGCTCCGCGGCAACTTCGCTTGTCCATTATCGATATTGAGACCCGCGGACTCGCCGCCGGTCCTTTTCTTTCTTTTTTTTTCGCGGAGGATATACACTCTCCGCAAATATTTTCGTCAATTTTCCGCCGCGCAAACGTCTCCTTCCCGAACCCCTCTATTTCGGTTGTCATGATTGGAAGATCGATGGTGGCGAGCGCGCGGAGAGTTAGTTATTTTAGCGAGATTAATAGCGGTCGAGTCCGCGGGGGAGTGAATTTGATTTTTAGATTTTTTGAAGGATGGGACCGACGTGGGATCGATCGGGGTACGATGGACCTTTTTCGAGATTTTATAATGGAGTTTCGCAACTTTGGAAGGTTTCTTTTTGAGAGGTGTACGTGTCGAGTTAAAATCCGTGGCTCTTTTGTTGAAATTTAGGGCTTAATATAATTTCGCTGTGAGAAGGAAGTCCGTGTGTGGAATGTAATATATCCATCGTGCATGCAAATAACTATGTAGTTTACTTGAAGTCCAAAGAAATTCTCGTGTAAAATGTAACTTGGTATGGTTATGCAAATTCTTAAAGCAGAATAATAAATATTTGGAGTTATATAAAATATTTATTTTCAAATTAAATAATTATTTTACTCTTTAAGTCAAGTTAGAGCGAATTATTAGAATGAAATTGTAATTTTTTAGAATAGTCTATCGTTTTATACTGTTTATTCGTTAAAAAAAGGAAGAAGTTACTTATATAATATACAGCAACCCACGAATAATAAATTTATCAGCCTTTATTTCAGCTAACATCACTTAATTTATTTAAAAGAAAACTTTAGTAAATGGAAAACGAAAAAAGAAAATTGTGCCGGGAATCGAACTCATGAACTGATGGAGCTGTAAGACTCGAGTTCGATTCCCGGCACAAAATTCTTTTAGAATATCAAAATAATTAAAGTTTACCGAAAAAATTACATAATATTTATTAAAAACATCTTCAAAAAAAAAAAATTTAGAAAAAAGAAATCTTTGCAGCTTCTACGAAATTCATGCAACAATAAAACACCGTCGAAACTTCCAACGCTACATCACCGAGATGATCAAATAAAAACTCGAGTAAGATTGTGTTTCGAACTTGGACAGTTTAAAGTACACCTATAGACCATTCCACGCTCCTGGAAAAAAATAAAAATACGGGCAGCAGGCTGTAGCGTCGAAAAAGTTTTCCGTCGCGAATCGCGCAGCCGCCTCATTATCCCGGCGTGTGACCATCGTAAATACGTCGCACTCGCGCGCCTCGCATTAGACATCGGAATGAAAACAAAGTCCGGAAGTCGGTCGGGCGGTGGGTGGTTGGTTGCTGCGCGCGAGGATATCCTACGCCCCGGAGCTGCGCAAAAAAAAAGTGAGAGAGAAACGCGCTGCGTCCCCCTGGGGGTACGAGGGAGGCGCTCGCACGCAAGTTTACGGCGCAATTTAAAGGGACGCGTAACTTTTATAAAGACTCCTGTAAATGCGTTACTTTTTCCTCCTCGGCTGGCGCGAGCCTCCAGACGGTAACCAACTTGGAGAATGGATGCTTTTAATACCGCTGGATGTTTCAGCGACCCCCTCCAACCCGCCCGTTTTTTTCTCCGCTTTTTATTTTGTTGCGAAAAAGCGGTAATAGTTCTGGAAAATCTTGCCGAGCTGAGCTTATAAAAGTTTACATTCATTTTCAAGGGATAACTGGAAAAAATTTTCCAAGTTTTCAGATATGTTTATAGTAGAGGATACTTTCATTCGAAAGAATTTAATAGGAATTTTTTTTTACAATAGCCGTATTTATTAAAAAATTAAATATACCATTATTATTGATAAAGTTGTCAGTCATTAAACCTAATTAAAGGTACAAAATAATTATCTGTAATTTATTAAAAAAAACTCAACTCAATCGACAGCAGAAAAAAGTGTCCCATCAAAGATTCTCTCAATTACATCCAGTGTACATAATTACAATCATTCCACCACTCGATTAAATTCCCGGAAAATGGCGAAACATCAAAGAAAAAATAAGCGAGTGACAAACGGCTAACTAACGAAATAAAAAAAAAAAAATTTCCCAATGACGTTCTTCATTCTCTATCAATGCACAAGCCCGGCCATTATGCAATTTATCGAGCTCAAAGGCAGAGCGACACATCCGAATGGAAAATCAGCAAAAGTATCGGCTCGATTATATATCCGCCTGTAAAACGCCCGCCGCTCAATTATCGATTCGTCCTACGAGTTCGCCGCGTTTACCTTATCGCCCGTCTCTCTCACCTGCACCATCCAAAACTCAACGAGCAGACAACGGCTACGCGATAAAATGACCCTTCACCCCTCACCCCCCGTTGACCGCGCGAAGTGTACTAAAAGTTTGAAAGCCCCCGGTACGATTCGCAAAAAACATGAAAAAGCCCGCATTTTGCTCTCTCTCTCTCTCTCTCTCTCTCTCTCTCGCCTTTTTTTCGCGAAAAAAAGAGGCGAGCTGCAGGAGGGCACTCGTGCACTTCGGCGCATCGTCGAGGCGTTTTTCAGCCGGTTGCGTGTTTATTTTTCATTATTACGAGGAATTGGATTTTTATACCGGGGCCCCGGCGAAATTTAGCCGGAATCGACGGCATTATGAAATTCGCGCGAATGATACGGGGCTCTCGATAACGGCGCGTTTGTGCGGCGGCGATTTTTATGCGGGGGGGTATCGCGGACGCGGATGTTTATTGCGAGGATGATATTACGTCGGTATCGTTTAATGCTGGATTCATTTAGCGGCGCTACGATTTGATGCGGGGCTTGTATGTCAGTCGAATTTATTTCGGCGATTTTTATCAGGCGTGGTGGGGAATGTTCAATTAAAATGATGGACGAGTGGCAATTCGGAGTAGTGTTATTCAATGAAAAGGTATGTTTCTTGTATTTTAAAGTAGAGAAGTTCAGAATAAGCAGAAAATGTGAGAGCTAAAAATTTTATTGTAAAACATTATTACATTATTTTTGACACTCATATTCAACTGGACATAACTTTTGAACCAATTGAGATTTTTTAACGCACAGCCTCTCAAATTATCGGTCTTTTTCTCTATTTTTATTTGCTTTTTCGGTTGGTACTGTAGGTCTAATGAATGATATGTTACAGCTAAATAATGAAATACGAAGTTTTAGCGAAAAATAACTTTAAGGACCTACTGTGTCGAAAATTTTGATCAATGGACCCTAATATTCTAGCTTTCTTCATATTTTCATATAAAAAAACAGTCCTCAAAGTTTCAACAAAATCCGTGATAATCTCCCTCCCAACGCCATCAATAAATTCACCCCACATGACCATCCCATCACCGCAACACCTCAGTCCACTCACCAATCACCGGAACAAGTACATCGAAATTGATAAGCACCCACAACCGCCTCGCATCCACCCAAACAAAAAAATAAAGAACACACCTCCCGCAGCTTCCACGTACAACAATTTGCAAGGATCCCGATCCGCGAAAGAAGCCCGTCGCAAATTACAGCTTCCGCCGACTTTCGCGCCGCGAGCGAGCGAGCCTCTCCGCGCGCGCATCCCAAGCTCCGGCGGCATAAAGGCCAGTCCCTCCTCTCTCCTCCGCCTATATCCCCTCGGCCGTGCGGCCAGGTGCACGCGGGCCGAGAGCTCCGCTCGGCCGGCTGAATGACCGCGCGCTCCATTGAACGCGCGCGGCGACTCCGCGGCACGAACGGTAATCGCCGGCCGTGCCCGCGCATAACTACGCGCGCGGGCGACCCTCTCCGCGCGTTTGTTTTCGCCGGCGGCTTTGAATCGGCGCGCGCGGGCTTTTGAATTTTGCGGACGCGAATCGAATGAGCCACGCGCTTGCGATCAAACGTTCTTCTCCGCTTTTTTTTTATTCGGGGAAATGGGTACGTGCGCATCGGCGATTTTTCGAACTATGAGCTCGTGACGAAATGTGTATCCTTTTTGTAGATGATAGAAAAATGCGGTTAGGATGGTCTTTTAATGTACGCTTCCTCGACGGTGCTTCTGTTTTTGTTCGGGGAAATTGCACGGATCGTTTGATGATAGTAACAAAATCAATTTCTCTACACACTCGTTGGAAATATGTTTTGTGGTTTTTTGGATCATATTTTAATTTTTTTTTAGATTTTCAGTGTGCGTGCGTGCGTGCGCATGTCTGTGTGTGTGTGTGTATTTTTCCCTTCTTTTTTTTTTATGAAAACACATGTGATAATTTAATCTTCGTCTCCTTATTAGAAATTCTATCAGCAGTTTGCTGATGTACATTGGAGTCTATTATGATATCAAGGCGGATATCTTTTGTAAGGCGAGAAAAGACGAAGACTACGCGATGAGAAGAACAAGATATCGACAACGGGACGAGGGATAACGTCTTACATACAGAAGAGATAAAAAAAATTAACTTGCTGAGAGGTTAGACAATCAACTAATTGTCTAATTGTCCCGATACTAATGTTAAACCGACTGATCAGGTGGATAGGATGCTTGTCAATTTAAATAAACGTATATAAACACATCGAAAGTTCAGACCACTGGTCCAAGAGTACTTCGAAGTAAAAGAATCTATTTTAATTATCTAACACGACAATAAGTGCAAAGGATTTCAATGATCGAATTGGACAACGAATTGTCAACATATCGGCATAATTGTAATAACTTGTAACCGACAAATTTAAACAAAATTGTTATTACAAAGTTCGGCCAAAGAATACAATACTGCATCTTTAGTGGTTGATTTTAGTAAAATTTGATTACAATTATTACAAGAATACAAATAATTTAACCCATGTAAGGAAATCATATGATTACAATTAATCTTAGGCATTAAAGTCCTAGCTCACCAGGTGTAATAGCGTTTTATATATAAAATAGAAACAGTAATCCTGTTACTGAGAGAGATTTATTAGTGTCCATCTGGCGGTAAAAGTTTTACCTAATGTTACGCCCTATATTTCAAAATTCAAGTAAAGACTCCTTTCTTCGATTTTTGATAAATGCGAGTTTAAAAGAAGAAATTTAAAAAACATTACTGTCATATTTTGCATAAAAAATGTAGGGACCGTGCGCAAGGTCCTATACAAGTACCTAATGAAAAAAATATTAAAAATAGAAACAAAAATTTCAGTCAGAAAACAAAATGAATACATGTATTTTCAGACGAAGCTACCAAGTTTACTATATTTAAAAATCCAAACTATTAGAAACCACCACCTATCCCCACAATTCACCCAGTACTAACAGTTCAAAAAAGGAACCTGGTCTCCGCCGATCGCGAATAATTCACGAGCGAATTTTCCGTACACTAAACTCGCAAGTTCCGAAAAAAACGGTCTCCTCGCGATAGCCGCAAGACAATAGTCGGGGGGGGGGTAGTATAGAGAAGGCGCGAGAAAAAGGCTAGAAAAAGGATGGAAAGGGACCGACGGCGGGATACAGCCGCTCGGATGAAAGAGCCGGGAGAGATAGGCTTCGATAAGGGGCCGGCGCATAGCACGGGTGGTCCCTTTCCTCGCGCGCACGCACCTTGTCTTGCCGACGCCCACTCGACATGACCCTGGCTCCGCTCGGACATTAACGTGCTCTCCTTCCATCTACCTTCCTCCCTCCCCCACCCCTCAGTTCGTATATACCGACTCGCGAAGGCGCGTCCAGAGTTATGCTCTCGCTCGACTTCCTAAATACATCGACGAGGTGGCCATTGTCGCCGGTGTGCGGAGGCCCCCCCGTAAAACGGAAGGTGTTATTGCTTTCCTCCGGAGGGCTACCACGCGCGGAGAAAGCGCTCGATAAAAAGCGACGAGCGGGGAATAAATCTGAACTACGGCTGCTTTCCGTTATGATAACTGAATTTTTTTTTCTATCGGCATACTTTAGCTCCCGTGGGTTAGGGCCTTTTTGACACACGGCTGGTCGTTAAAATAGTCGAGGTATTAAAGAAAGCGATAAGGTTTAATGAAATTCGTATGCAGTTTAACTCAATTAAACTACTGAAAGAGACGTTTATAACGCTTACACCAGTTTTTTTTAATGATCTTAAATCAATCGTGGTTAAGGAGGTTAATCTGGTTAAGAATTAACAAACAAATCGTGTTAGTTTTTTTATTACATTTTTGATACATCCGGCTCTTATGGAAAATCGACTTTGTTTACTTATTACAAAGCAATTAACAAAGAAATTTGGATTCTCGAGATTCTAAAGTAAACGTTAGTGATGCAAAACTAGCGTCATTTATTTTACCTCGAGCAGTGTTGCCATTTTTTCAAAACCTTTCCATAAGAAGCAACTTCAGCCAAAGTGTTTTATACGTCTTTTTGGACGGAGTTGCCATTTAGAATATGAACATTTCAAAATAAGTAAATTCGGTTTATTATACAATCAGCTTAAATGGGTCTTAAGGAACGTTTTTAAAAAAATGGCAACACTGCTCGTGCTAAAATAAATGGCGCTAGTTTCGCATCATTAACTTTTAGTTTTGAATTGTTAGAACCTTGAAATTTTCAATCTACATTACATTTTCTTAAAACATCACACGTTAATTTCTTATTATGAAACGTATCTTTAAACTTTAACCTACAAATTTGCATGCGACGTTGCAATGTATTAAAAGCATTTCCTCAGAATTCAGCACAACTGACCGAAAAAATCTGTTTTAACCTAGAATTTTGCATGCGACGTTGCAATGTTTTGAAAAACATTTCCTAAGACCCGAACATAACCGAGTGTTCATAGAGCTGCCCACGTGTTAGTACAAAATTGCTGTTTCAACTTCCTATACGTACCTGATCAGCCTCCATAACGAAGTATCAAACCAATCCTGCTCTGCCGGCACACTCCCAAAAAAAGTATCGTAAAAAGAAACACACCGAAGTATCGCAGTCGCGGTGTTACGTCAAGGAATGCGATAGGAGGCCAGGCGGCTGGCTCTCGAGTGCGTTAATGTTATCTCTGCGTACAATTACGCGCACAATAACCTCTTCCCTCGAGAGCTGCGCCGCGAGCAAAGAAACCGGGCCGGATCCCGTGGACGAGAGAAGAAGAAGGAGAAAAAAAGAAGAAGACGGAAGACGAGAAGGTGGGTTCGCGTGTGGTCCGGGGAGGCGGCGGCGGCTCGTTCCCCGAGAAAATAAACACGTGTCGGGGGCTCCGCGCGCGCGCACGAGTGGATCCTCGTCTCGCCGCGTCACCGGCGAAGGACGGGCCGCGGGGATATTCGGCGCTGCTGCCCAGGAGCCGCCTGTTTATCTTGTCTACCTCCGCCTCCGGCGCGATCGCTCATTAATTTCGTCCGGCGGAATCGGGGAAACGAGAAAAAATCCTAGAGCCGGGTTCACGAGGTAGCAGCGCAAACAGCGGAGAAAGAGCTGGAAAGAGCGCGGCTCGAAATGTGTGTACTTTAGACGGTGATGGATCGCTCGCGATATGCAAGCGCACGCTTTGAATGCGTATTCGATGGAAAATATTGTCAATTGGACGCGGTGCCGGTGTGACACGTGCGAGGAGTCGCGAGTGAGATAACAATTTTTTTAGGTTATGCTGCTTTGTTTGATCTACGTGCACATGCAGTTGTTTAAAGTAAACTTATAGGCTTTTTGAGGTGAGCTTTGTATGTGACTATTTGCAAGGATCTGAATGCTAGACAAGACTTATTTTCATTCAGTAATTTAATAATAATATTAGTTAATAATTTTATAATTTGATTTGCTAGATTCACTACTACAGCATATTTTGTTGTAAAAATGACTTCAAGCTCACTGTAAATTTTTTCCTATATGTTCTGGAAGAAAGCTGCGATAGCAAAACAATAAGGAATTGAGAAAAGAATTGGAATAATTCTACAGAAAAGAGGAATCACGTGAAATATAATTTTAGTAACATTATATTGCACAGACTGTAAGAACTCTATTGATTTTTTCAATGATTGTATAATTTTTTATAAAATCAGTTATAAATCAGTTAATAGGAGCACCGGTAACCTTTTTATAAAGCTAAAACAGTACACTCATTAATGGAAGAGATTTCACAGAGTCCATCTGGCGGTAAATGTATTACCTAATGTTCTGCGTGGTATACTGATATCTACTGTATTGAAGCCCAGATGTAGAGTGTTCGCTTGGTTTTCAAATTGTATTCAGATACTCAAACGACCTATCCAAGTGTAGGGTTACAAAACAAGTGTTAATTAATCAATTAATTTATTTACTAAACTGTAACCACCAATTAAATCAATTACATCAGACAACATAATAAGGTGTAGGTCACGTAGCATATGATGTTAACAATTAGAGAACAATGCAAAAAAAGGAAATTGCTATAAATAAAAAACTTAAATCATAGATTTAATAGTCAGTGAAACAATCATAATCATTGTAATATAAGATCCAAAGAAAACTTCTAATTTTCTCAAATGATACATCAGAAAAACCAAATCATGCTAAAAGTGAATAAAGGAAGTCTCCTGTGTCAGTCACAAAATTAAAATTTAAAATTCTCTCGTACGTGTCCATGACGTTAGAATAAATTCTCGCACGTATCATTAAAAATGCAAGGACACACAACGAGCACCTGAAAAATGTAACGCCGCGCCAGTAGTTCACATACCGTTGAAACATTAAAACCTCGCTCCGGTCTTGTTTACGGGATTACCGCGCAACAGCAATCCCATACACAGCCGGCACAAATTACATTAAGGCAAAAGTAATTCAGAGATAAATTTTCGAGCTAAACTTTCGGTGAAGATATTGGAAAGCCCGTCTAGAATCTCTCGCGAGTTTACGGGTGGGAAAGTTCGGGGCCGGTGCCTAATAAAATCTGCAAAAATACAGGCCGAAGTTTTATCTCGCGAGCGGGATAATCCCCGCGCGCGGAAAAGCAATTGACCCGGCGCTAATGAAACTCTAGCCTAGAAAACTTTGGCCGGACTTTATGCAAATCCGTTGCTGAATAAGCAACTAACGCCTAGAAGCGAGCCTGATTAAGGAGGTTCTATCAGTAACAAATTTACTGTTGAGAATTTAATGAAAATTTCATTTTATTTTATTTTATTTTAATTTTAAATTTAACGGGCCAAGACCCTTTATACAAAATAAGAGAAATACAAAAATTCGAAATTAGAAAAAAAAAAGTACGAAAAGATTCGCAAAACGGAGTACAAATTATTACAATATAACTAGAAATTATTATTTTACATTATAACTAGAAATTAATAGTGAAGTCCTTAGCATTTTTAAATGGAGCAAGGTCTAGCTGCTTGACATTGCGCGGCATACAGTACCACTGATGCCTTACACGATTAACAGTAGAATAGAAGCCAACATTCGACTGAAATGTGTCCTCCTCTCTCGAAAAAAACTTCTCACTAACGGACATTTTATATAATCGTTCATAATTTTATAGGCAAGTAGAATGTCATGATAATGATGGAGAGACCTGATGGTTTGGACATTACAGAAATTATGTAAATATAAGTCTAATAAAGCTACAGTTAATTTTTTATAAGGCTACATGGCCTCAAAAAAGAGAAAAAAAATTTAAACAGAAGTCTTGGTTATGTCGCGCTCGGACGTGCAAGAGAGACAGAGAGATACAGCGCCGTACGTGTGACCGGGTACAGTCGCTGTTTTTACTAGATATGTATACCGATACAACCTCTTTAAGCGCCGGCTGGATGCGCATATATTTTTTCGCGAGAAGAGATCGTAATCGGTTTTATCGAGAGTCGCTCCGTAACGACGTGTAACTTTTATTAAAACGTAACCGAGAGAAAAAAAAGGGGTTGCGGTTGAGTAAGGAACGCGGCTGCCTTGATACACCCAGACGCTAATAAATTTGCAGTCCTCTGAATTCGTGGCGCGTAATGGCGCGGCTTTATTGCCGCGATAAAATTGCCGCTGTAGTTTTGTTCGCGAGCGATCGAATCGGTAGCCGAAGGCCGAACTACGTGCATGCATTCACACCTGCAAATTATTCCTAATGCCGGTTTCTTTCCGATAAATCTTAATAATGGCTGTTCGATCGACAGAGTGAAATGATAAAAGGAGCGAATTACATAACCTAAAAGTTTTGTACAAATAGTAATTTGTATCGTGCGCTTTTTTTTACGAAATTTTTTATGTGATTAGACGTTTGTATAGCCGCTTATCTAAGCGTTGCAAGGGATAAGCAAATATTTTTCTTTATTATGTTTTAAATGCATTGCATCATTTAAGAAACAATGAAAATAAACATTTCAGAGTCTATTACAAGATATTCAAATGAAAATGATCGGTATAAAAACAAACCGATCCCTAAGTGTCATAGTGCAGTTATGATAATAAACACAGCAGATCGTATCAACGGGATCATCGTTATTCCAGTCGCACTAAAAATACATAGAGGCTAAACTATATTATACCAGCCGTATTTTGCCACTGAAGTGTCTGCTCACCTACGAGCGCGATCTCAGCTAAAAATGCTTATTCTGTTTTCACTCGATCAAAAATTGAAACAGTACTTCCGCCCGGCCCTTTTCGCAAGACCTACCTTCTTTTTTTGGTGTCCCAGTACAAAACCAACTTCACATCGACTTAAATAAACTCATTAAATTGTGAACGCATACAGACCGACGCGATCATTTATTCCCGCGCGCGGAGGAAAAGTCGTTCCGGCTAAATTGCATTATTAAAGAAAAACGCCGGCGGGGCAAATAATTAATTATCGCGATTACTTAAACAACCGTTATCATCCCATTTGCCTGGCCGGCCTACCCTTCAACCTCTCGACCTTTTCCCGGCCTCGCGGCTCGCCTCCTTCCTTCTTTTTTGCGATCCACCCGCAGCTGCTAGCCCCATATAATTTTGTAAAAGATCGCCTTCGAAGATCCGATCATCTCTTCATCCTCTTTACCTTCATCCTCTTTTCTCTTGCCTCGAATCTCTATCTTTTTTTTGCGTGGCTGGAAACGTTTACACGCATGCACTGGGATTTTCAAAAATTCATGGGAGTGCGAGTACGCTTTCTAACTTCAATGGGATTTATCACGCACTTTTATTGTAACGCAGCGTCTGCTGTTATGGGTGTACTTTATTTCTTACATCCACGAAGCGTAATATAAATACTGATCTTGGACTAAATTAGTTTACGTATTTGTATCAGTAATCGCTGATCTCTTTTTGTGTACAAAAATCAAAATTACTAATTTTAAGAACACCTTCCATTTTAATTAAGAGCATTGACGCCATCTTGTGAACAACATTTTTTTGGTGCTCTTGCACTCAATTAATTTATGTATTTGTATCAGTAATCGCTGATCTCTTTTTGTGTACAAAAATCAAAATTATTAATTTTAAGAACACCTTCCATTTTAAAGAGCATTGACGCCATCTTGTTAACAACATTTTTTTGGTGCTTCAGATTAAATGTCTATTTATCCAATAAAATAAATATTATTAAACTGATATTTATTAAAATCATTGATCACTTTTTATAGGAAAATATCAATTTTCTGACCTGCAGTGTATCTTCCATTTTAAAAAGCACTGACGCCATCTTGTTGATAAACATTTTTGGCGCTAAAATTTAAATCTCTATTTTTCCAACGAATTAATGTAATTTAATTAACTCTTTTGTTTAAAATACACATCAATATTAAAGATTTACTTCATAAATATTTTACCAACGGCGGTTTATTCCCATCTCAAAATAAATCAATGCCCATTGAGATGCAAGAAAATTTTCTGCGATTCACAGCACTTTCTCTCTCACTCGCATTCACGTCAATGCCACCTTATTATAAGCGTCTTCGTACCTCCCATTCCTCGCGCCTGTCGTTTATAATATCTTTCTTGACGATCGCGATGATTGAGCGCTCAATCAGACCGGGACAATGGCTCGGCAGTACGCCCAAAGAATGTCAAGCCTCCATCGCCTCTCTCGCTCACCTGACGGATTCATCAGGCTTGCATACACCGGAGAAATTTCTCGCTGCATCTCGATCTTAAAAAAAATTGACCTGTCCGTGACGTCGCGATACTCGATCTTTGTATTATTTTAAGAACCCCGCGGTAATCACTTCCACCGCTTGGCCATTAACGCGGAATGCCGCGCTTTAAGTGGGGATTACGGGAAAAAATTGAGCGCGGGGGCAAAAAAGGCGTTGATCCGATTTAAGGTTGCATTGCGCAACGGAGGAAAGTATGCCGGTCACTTAAAGCAATAAAGAGCAACAGGATCTTCAACACCTGATTCCGGCCGCGGCTCCGGGAATCGGCACTTTAAGTGCCTCTAAAGCCGAACGCGATGGAGAACGAGAAATAAAACGAGGTGGGAGAAGAAACGCGAGGGGAATAAGAACGCGAGTGAGTTTTTTGCGCATTGACGAAAAGAAGATCGCGGGTATGGAGTGGAACCGAGGAATTTTGCGGCTAGTTACGAAATTCTTTGGCTTGTGCTTCTTTTTTTTGCCCCGTTTGCGTCTGCTACTTCGGCAATCCTCGTTATTTTCATTTCAACGGTGTGCTCTAAAATTTGAAACTTATTCTATTTGAGAAGATTGCACGGGTTGTAAGAAAGTAAAATGTCCCATGAAAAAGTTTCTTAACTCGAGAAGTTTAAGTATTAGTCATAACAACCCAACTTTTATTTTACACTGATCAATGTTATCCTAAAAGTACGTACGTAATTATTTACTGCCTTTTGAACATTGAATTTTTTTCTTATTCATGTGCAGTAAATTTAACTGCGGGAATAAAAATAAACACGGAGAAAAATGTTCTCGCAATTTTTATGATAAACTTACAAGGAGAGTGTACCCTTATGAAAATATCTTGTAGGAAATCCTATAGGTACAAATATCTTTTAGGAAAACCTATAGGAATTCTTATAGCTTTTTCGCACTAAAAAACCTATGGAATTTCCTACAGAATTTTTTATAGGAAAAAAATCCTATAAAAAATTCTATAGGAAAACTTATAGGAAATCCTACAGGTTTTTTAGCGCAAGAAAACTATAGGAATTCCTATACGCTTCAAGGTTTCCTATAAGATTTTCTATAGGATTTAAGGTTTCCTATAAGATTTCCTATAGGATTCAAGGTTTCCTATAAGATTTCCTATAGGATTCAAGGTTTCCTATAAG
>UXGC01002110.1:0-13931 GCA_900480045.1 Eurytoma adleriae
ATATTAAGGTGTAAAACTCGGGAAAATATAGGGAAAAACTCGTCTAAAATCTAAAAAATAACGATATCCACGTCGATGTGACTTTACCATCCGTGGATTTTTTCCTTCGGATGGTAACGTCACAGCGCTCTGTTAGGTTTAAAATGTAGCTCTATCTCTTTCTCTCCTGCGGAGTATTACATGTTCACGAGTTTTTCGCCAGTTTCTTAGCATAAAGCGTAGCGAAATTGATGGGGTTTTTAACGGATATTATTCGTTAATTTATCGCCAAAAACTCGTGACGGTTTTTACCAGGGGTGTATCTGTGCTTATGAATTGACTTTAATTTCTTTATTTCACTTGCAAAAAGTGAATGTTTGAAATGAGAAGTCATACCATTTTTTTCAGTAGATTTTTTTCGTATAATAAATAACTAATCATTGATTTCATTGTTTCATATTTAGAGGAATCGCAATTTTCTATTTTTAATCAGACACTTTATACGTTACCTCGGAAGAAGCTTCCTTTTTCGAGGGTGATGGAGTTGAAAACGCCTTCGTTACAACCGGGTTGGTTCCTTCCTCCGTTAGGGAAAAAGTCGATGTGTGCTACCGGTTGGCTGATTCCCAATCCACCGCTAATAAATGGACTGCAGTCTGTGTGGATCGCCGTGACGAACTCGGCATCAGTTGGATCCAAACGCACTACTGGAGAAGTATTACTGAAGTGAGGCTCAGCGGGGTCGAGACCTAGAAAACATAATTTGTGAAGAAGTTTGAAAAGTTAGCCAAAGATTATTTTTTTAAAATAATAAAAGGAACATGAATAATATTCTTCAAAATAGGGGATTAATGCAGAAAAAACTAATTATGGGAGGATAGTTGACAAACTAATTTAATAAAGACAATGTTTTATTTTCCCTTAAGTAGCTTAGTAATTCATAAAATAAGGATATCAAATTTTGCTCCTCTATGATATTACAGTCAAATAAACTAAAGGCTAATAATATTGAAGAGTAATCCATTCGATTATATGCATATAAGTAATATGACAGTACATGTCATTCTCGATTTTTATTAGAAGTGACTAAATAGTTGGACATTTACCTAAAAATAAAACTATGAACGTCAATTTCGCAAAAATGTTTAATAAATTCATTCGTACCAACTGCGTACTAATAGATAAGCTTTTACAAAAATAACATTACAGGTAAACAGTATCGTCTATATTGCGAGTAATTTAATCGAGATCAAGGAGAAACCCTTTCACTGCCGTTTTAAAACTACTGAGAGAAGGAAGGATCTTGATCTCAGCAGGGAAGAAGTTTCACAGTTTTGCATCTTGTGCTTGGAAAGATTTTCTGCTCATTTTTGTTTACACATATAGGGATAGGGTCAACTATTGAATTTTATTTATAGTGATGATTTTGGATAGATATCTATAGAGAATTAGAGACTAAATAGTACGATGTATGTAAGTGCATAATTTTCTGCACAAGCCATTCCAAGACTGCACTGTGATATGATGAAAGCGAAATGGAATAAATTTTTATCAGGGTGAATATATTCAGATTCAGTCACTTTCTATTTCTATTATTACTCTACATGCGCCTGAATAATTTACTGCTAATATTTAACTAGTCTGGTTAGTATTTGATGCAGTACTACGTATATAGATAATAGATTTAATTTTCAACAAGATTAATGTATCTTTGAAACTATAAGTAATTATGAACGAAGAAAAGGTGATAAATAGATTTAAAACTAATCACAATATTTGAACAATCGATTTTATAGGTAAATTCTGTGGAAATTCCAATATCATCGTTTTCAAAATGAAGAAAAAAAAACAGAAAAACAATTACGTGTACACGACCTACTTCCGGATCTGCCGCTTGACTAATCCCAATAGGCGCAAAAAGCGACGTCGCGAGTTTTCGAATTGCCACATTTTCAGTAATAACGCATTTCTAGTTGTCTTGCGTCCTTTTTGCGCAATAAAATGAAGAAGCCCGACGTCGAAGAATGTCAAGCGCCAGTTTATGCGCTATACCGAGTTTCTCTTACTTTTCTTTACGTCCGTTAAATTTTATTTCCTGATATGGCGCATTAAGACGTTTCGAGGAATCTCATGCGTGAAATCATTAAAAGTCATTGGGTTAATTGTACTCAATCAGACACGCGGCATTTACTCTCTTACTTAATGGCATAGTCCATGTTTAAAAAGAAGTTTGTACATAAAAAATATGAAAATTGTAGCCCATTTTGCTCGTAAAGGAAGTATAAAATAAATTTTGAAGAAGCTACCTGGCAATCAGCATCAGTTTTTATATAAAGTATGAAAAATTGTAAAAAAAAAAAACTAGTTATTATTAATTTAAAAATAAAGCTACTAAACGTATCGTTCACGATTAAATCGTAAAAGCAGCGATAGTCAAAAAAAGGAACTTGAAGAAATTCGTTTTCTCAGTGAGATTCGCCGAGGGCTAGTCTCGGATAGAGATGGGGCTGAGAAAAATCTATAGATTTATCCCTGTGAACTTTACGACATGACATTCGTCCTGCCACTTCTTGTCCCCTTGTGCTCTCTTACTACTGCTGTTTACTTCATTTCTGTCTTCGGGCTGGTCGAAAGGCTCAAAGGGAGTGGTGGGTATAATGCCGAGTGGTGCACCCCCTCGCATTCCCTCGGCAGATCGATTCGAAAACAAAGGCAAGCTGTTGCTGCGCGTCGATGAGAGTCTCTATTTTTAACGTAAAAATGTTTTAATATTTGTTTTTAATTTTCGATTTTTCACGATTAAACTGTACAATTTGTATACAAAGATAAAAATTTATTTATTTAGTTAAAGGACCGCGTATTTGTTTATTAATTATCGTAAGCAGTAGGTTATATTATTTTTTTGTTTAAAAATTATAGTTAATTATATATTCACATACTGCATCAGTTTCTCTCTAAATTTAATTCAGTGATAAGTCCGCAACTGATCCGAAAAAGTGTATACACTGCAAAATAAGTGAATATTCACTTAATAAATAGTAACATAAAATTCACTTATACTTTACAGTGAATAGTCACTAATTTTGCAGTTTATATACACTTATTTGAATCAGTTGCGGACTTATCACTGAATAAAATTAGAGAGTTAGTTTTAGAAAAATATTTTTTAAACAAGCTGTTGCAACATTCTAAAAACTGGGACAATAATAAAAATATAATCTTGCCAGTCAAATGCATTAAAATAATTATATTCAGTCTCTGAAAATGGAATATTATACACGTTTACATTAACTAAGTTAAAATGTAAATGTTGAATAGTACATTTCAATACAAGTGCGAAAATATGATTTTCGCTTCGCTCGTGCGCAAACATCACACATGGCTAAAATCATCTTCTCACACATGTATCGAACCGTATTTTATGCAACGACGGCGTAATGCGCTTGTGTATGCACTGGTGCAAAAAATAGGTCTTTACACACGGAGTTGCATAAAAAATTATATTTTCACGAATAAAAAAAATATTTAAAAAAAATTGCAATTTCCCCTAATTCAATTGCGCCAAACTTTATTTCAGCTCGCTTTTACAAACACCGCCTTAAAAGCGCACCCAAAGAATCCCGCCTCGCGGCGCGCAAGTAAGAGGCTCGGCTGCAGTGCCTCGCAGCATCACCATAAGGAAAGGCAGTTTCCGCCTGCGTATATAGGCGCGCGCCCGCGGCGCGGGCTACACCCTACGCGCTTCTGCTGTCCTGGTAGTTCCCGATGAGATCGATAGCTTACGTAACGACTGGCGCGCTTCGCCGCTCCTCGACCCAATCAAATCCATTGATTGGCCGCTCTATACCCGACCGATCGGCTCGCCGCGCCGAGGAATTTCCTTCTCTCCGCGTGCGGAATTTCCTTTTATTGCCTTTCGGCGCGCCGTCAAATCGATCGTTTCGCCGCGGCGCGCCGACTTTTTTTTCCGCGCTAGACTGCCATTGCCGACCTTCGATTTATTCGCTCGCTTTTTACGCTCTTAAATGGTACTTGGGTTTCTTATAAAATTTCGCTAAATGGAATACGATTTTGATACGGGTAAAGAAATTGTTAAGGAAAAATTAATACATTGGGCGATATTCCAATTAATAGTTGTGTGCAATATTCAAATTAAATAGTTGCTAAATAGTGACGGCTTTTACTGTACAAAGTAGAAACTAAATTACAATTTATAGTCATTATATCTATGTAATTATAATTAAATTTCAATAAATAAACTTCACTGCTCGATTTTGATCTCTTTAATTATGTTCTTGCATTATTTAATATTGTTATATATTATAATTTTATTTACACACTTTTGTTATTGAAGGGCATTTTGCCCGTGCATATTTGTAAATAAATAAATAAATAAATTTATCAAATTTATTACCATCAGTTATTATTTACTAACATTATTTAACATTTACTAACATTGTTTAAAAATTATTAAAATATTCTTAATTAATTCTAAAAGAAATTTTTGAACAACTTAACTTAAAAAAAAATTTACAAAGCCCGTTCTTCGATGCAGTACCCTACAAAATAGTATTATCCACCTAACATTATGAAATACGGTTACTTTTTCGTTAACTGCGGCGACCGCGAGGAACAGCTCCTCGCGTTCGTGCGATCCTAATGGAGCGTTTCTTGATCGGCCATCTACGAGAATATTCGTGCGTTTCCGGTGTCTCGGTGGAAATGGACATCGACTTCAAGGCGCGCCGAGTGTCGGATCGTACGCGCTTGTATATTCCCGCTATTTTACGTTGACCATAACTCCTTTTTTTCCGACGGATGATTGCGAATATGCTGTTTGTCAGTAAAATTCGCGGAACTGTGTACGCGCGATACCAGATTGAGCGAACATTTAACAACTTTGTTGATTGTTTCAATGAAACTGTTTACACGATTCTGTCGCAGGGTATTGTAGAAATAATTATTTTTGCGGCGTCGACAGTATAAATTATCCGCGTTTGTTTGTTAAATTTCTGTTCTGTTATCTTTTCGAATTAAGCGAGACTTTGCTATCTGTGTTTGTTGTTTATTGGTCAGGGGTGTTGTTCGTGAAATCGTTAAACGTCGTAGGGGATATTCCCATAAATTGAGGTCAATTTTTACATTTAGAAATCTTCGTGAAATTTTCTTATTTTGTTCGTGGAAAGACTCATCATTCATGGAAACGCCCGAATAAACAAATGACTGATTAATGCCCATAAACATTGTACATAACGCAAACTTTCCCGTATATTTTAATTGAACAGATGTTGTGCTTTTTTTTACATGTATATATGCATATGCTCGCATTACTTACTAGGAGAGTATCAGAACACGGGATCTCGGATTTGGTTCAAACTATGGGAGGTATTTTCTTGTACTTACAAGTGAAAGAAGCTAAAAATTTCAAGCGTGCTAATTTTGTGAACTACTTTGAAAGATAATGATATTACAAATCTCCAGATATTAGCACATATTTGCTTTTTAACGCGATTTTATCAGTATGAAAAATTGAAGAGAAAACTGTAATTTAAGATTTATTTAATTAAAAAATGCTAATTCATTCTAAATTTATCCACAATAAAAACAAATTTTCTTTTTTACCTTAATTTTTAACTAGATTTTCCTATTTAAAAATTTACGTGAATATAAAAAAAATTCAAACTAGGATATTACATCTGACTGAGGAAAAAGTCAAATGTTAATTGTACTATAAATATGTAGTCCCTAATAAACTGAATATGGTAGTTGTCACCAGAATTATAGTATCTATCATAGTATTACAAAGTACCAGAAAGTGTATAGTAAATTTTAATATTTCAAAATATAGCCTTATAGAAATTTTATAATCTATGTCCATATAAAAATTTTTACTGTAATTATTTTGTCTAGAATACTAAATCTAAAGTAATGTTTACTATAATAATGGTAAAAATAGTTAAACTGCATTTAGATATTAAATCTTACCAGTGATCCTGCCGAGCTTGTATCCGTACTGAACGCGCAGGTTGTACCCGACGTAGCCGCAGGTGTGTGCACCTAAGCTGTGCCCGATGCAGTGCATCTTCCCGGGCATGATTCCGCCCTTCAGGATCAGCTGAGATGCCAGTCGTCCGGTCATTGCACCCACGAGTCTGGTGTTGGCCACCGCCTGGGTGTACGGTGGTCCCGCGCCACCTATCCAATTCACCACCACGACGTTCGCGTCCTCCTTTTGCAGCAGCTCCCTCATCAGCCTCTGAAATAAAAAAAATTACGCCGCTCAGGTCGAGTCGTTTTTGCCGGGTCGATGATCTCCGGAGGTCAAGTTCGTCTCTCTCATTTTTCTCCTCAAATTTTTATTTTAGATATACGTTTCAAAGGCGTCGTTTATTTATTCACTTTTAGATAATAGGAGATGCTTCTTTTTTTTTTTAAATGCCAAGTTTTCCAATCGCAAGAAAAAGTTTTTTACGCCAATGCGAGATAGGGAAGTTATCTTGAAGCATATTAATACAAAAAAGTATAGTACTACGTTGGATAAGAGGGTAATGCCGTAATTTATTCAAACACCGACTGATTTGTTGTGTTTATCGAAATTTAATAATTAGGGAAAGAGCAGATAAATGAAGACGCACATTCTTCGATGAGACTGCGCAAAAAACTTTCAATAACAATTGATGTAATGTTTATTTATAAAAATATAGTGCGATAAACAGTTTTAAGTTTTCAATATTTAAAAATGATTGATACAACAGGTAAGTAAAACTGCCTTCCATTGTTTTAGTCGAAACTGCATTAATTTATTTTATTATTATTAAAAATCTTTCACGCCTTGATTTTTATTTGGATAAGCAGACAACTCCTTATTTTAACTAAAAATTGAGTTGTCTGCTTTTTCGACTAAAAATCGAGGTGTCTGCTTTTCTTTATAATAATCGAGTTATCCGTTTTTTCCAATAAAAATTAAAATAACTGCATTTTCAATTAAAAGTTTAACTGTCCTCCTTTGATTAACAAGGGGAGTCTCAACCCACCGGAAAACCAATTTTTACCATTTGTTAATAAGTGTTCTTTAAATAACAACAAAATTAAATCTATGTCACTATTTTATTCAAATGAGCATTTGCTCCCGTTATTTTTCTCTAAATAGAGTTCAATAAGCTGTGCATAATGGACCAGCAGGTGAATTGAAGTGGATATACAACTTCCTAAACACTATAGGGGTTGCATATCGCGTTTCTGTTTTTTTAGATTTGTTTTCTGAATGTAAATAAAAGAAAAAAATAAGGCACAAAAAGAGAATAAGAGACAGAAAGTACGATGAATCTATGACGTTACAGATCCCCAATGTTTATGTTGGTCGATTACATTCTACTTTTCCACTAATTGGTAAAAATTGGTGTTGCGATATATTGAGGCTCCTCATCTAAGCCGATCGTTTAATTGAATTGAATAAAAATGGCTTCTTACCAAAACCCATGTTTTGTTTCCATTATCCAAGTATCCGTGAATGATGAAGTAGAGATTTCCAGTTTTCGTTAGCGGGGAATCCCTGATCGAGCCGTATCGATCTATGAGCAACTCATGGGGATCATCCATCCGCTCGCGGGTGTAGAGTTGGAAAAGTGGGTTAATAGTTTCCGGTCTTACGGGGAAGGTTGTGACTGGTCTGCTACCGCCAGACCAGGGTGTTCCGATGTAAAAACAGCCGAAAGGTGGGTAACACCGCCACATGTACCATTCTGAAAATCAGATTTTAGATGCAAATTTTCTTCATATTATATGCAAAGTATGTATAATACATGTAAAGTACATATAAATAATTTACAATGATATTTATCACTTTAATTAATAAGCAAATAACCTGTAGTAAATAAAATAATTTACTTAATAAACGAATATTAATAAAAGACTATTATTTAATTTATTACTTTATTTTTTTAAGTAATAAATGACTTTGTTGAATTAAAAATGTAAAACACACTAAATAATTTAATTAGGACTTCTAAACAATGTAATATTTCACAATAATTTACGTTAATTTTAATATTATTTATTATTTATTTTATTTTATAATATTTATTATCATGGAATCTTAAGATTACTTAGAAACAACTGTTGTTTTACAATTTATAAACATTTTATTTTATCATTGAATAATTTTCTAATTCGATTCAAAACACGACAGCTCCGAATTGCTTAAAAAATCCTGTTCTATGGTTTTCCTTTCGTACGACGTGTATTCATGGTTGCATGCACACAGGGGCGTTCTGATCCTTTACGATATCATGAACTGCCAATGGTAAAGTTTTCAAAGAAATTAAAGAAATAAAAAATAGAAGAAATAATTCTAAACTGCTAGCAGTATTACATAGCAACGCTGCGAAGTAAACTACTTTTAAGAAAACAATTATTTTTATCATTAACAGATTACATCTTCATCCATTTATATTTGCGTACGAGGAATCATCGCTACAAATTAGCGCTAATTACGTCAAACAAATTGTGATTTAACAGCGGCACCGAGAATAATACAAATCTGTTACGATAATCGCCGACGCACTTAGACTTTTAAACAAATTAGCGCTTGACGTAGCGTCTGCGAGAGTTTACCCGACGCGTTATTCATCTTGACCCGCAAAGATAATCGCTCGCGAAATAGTTAATAATCTTATGCTTGCCGGTCGATCGGTTTCCCCGACTTTCTTTGAAATTGTTTGCTAAGCGAATTATTTATAGCGGAGAATCTTCCGCTCCTCGATAGAGGAGAGATTAGCCGCTTCGCGTGAACGTTATATTTAGTAAGATTTTTTTTTAATTTAAAAAAACAAGCTTCATGGGCGACACTTTAGCGACAAAAAATGGCAGTTCGATAACGAAAGAAATCTTCAATGATTAACATTTTTTGGTTGTAAGAGACTCATACTCAGTGTACACTCAACGCAAATAATTTCTTTCGAAACATATGCGAAATTTAAAAAAAAATGTAGTACGTAAATAAAAAAAAAACAAAAAAAATCGAAATATTTAAGCATAGTATTTTTTAAACAATGTTGCTATGAAATGCCATTTAAGTTTTACAGGAAGAAATTGCTTGCGTCGAGTATAGTACACATAGTATTGAGAAAAAAGCTGATATTTTTCGTAATGATTACAGCATTTTTCAGTTGTGTAGAGAGAATTTTCTGGTAAAACTTATCTATCCAAAGTTGAATTAGTGAAAAACCTCTATAATCAGTGAAATTTCATTAAAAATTAGTGATAACATTTCCACTATTTAATGATTAGTGAAGTTATTTTCACTAGATTTAGAAGATTTTTATGAATTTAACTTTAGAGGGCACTATGCAATTTCCTTTAAAGTTGAATTAGTGAAATTCAATAAGTGGATGATGTTTGATGTTAATTCAGTGACTATTTGCTTATTAATTTAAGTGCAATTTCATTTTTTCAACTTCACATAGTTAATAATCTTGAAATCAAGAGCATCATATCAATCTGATTGATAGAAATTACCAGAGTTATAAATCTTCCTCAGGAAAGTAATGTTTAATGAGATATTCAGATGCCAAGAAATTTTTGAAAAAAGTAAGAGCAATTTTTTCGATTCGATGAAAATTGAATGTACGGTCGTTCACCGCATCAGTAATTCAGTTAGGATAGGTCGCTCCTCGAACGAAAATCTTTCATTTCCACGGCTCCTGAAGCACACGCGACTTCCGTTATCGCCGCGTCCTATTCTTAGCTCACGGACCCAAAGAACACGTCCCCTTATCGTCCACAATTAAACGAATCTCCGTCCATTGATAAAATTAGTTACAAAATCCCGTCGTAACAGCTGAAATTCACAGATACGCGGGGCCCCTCGTCGCACCGATACACTGAGAAAAATGTCTTAGAATAATTTACTACAATTGTAGTAAAAATTGCTATTAACTACATTAACGTTGGGATATACTCGCTTTTAACAAAAAATTGCTATTTTTATAGTAAAAATTGCTACGTTTTATAGTAATTTTCTGTTTTGATCGAGTATATCCCCTGATTGCTATTTAACATAGCAAATTTTACTAAACCTTTTTCTCAGTGTACGAACTTAACGGCCGCCGACCGCGAAAACTTATAGTGCAACGCTCGCTTATCACCTGGGGATGCGGGTTACGCGATCGTAAAATCGCGATTTCGCCCCGGCGGGGCTGTGCGCGCGGTCGCGAGGGGACGTATACGAGCGTCGTTTTCTCCGCCTTTTTTTTTACTGCTGCGCTCGCTGCGTTTTTCCCCGCCACGTGCTTATCGCGCGGAGATAGCCGAGAGCCACGGTCTTCGCGGACGACTCAGCGGGCGGGCTATCGGTTCCTTGAAAGTGTGCTCGTGTTGTGTCTTCCAGCGGTCGGATATACGTACGTCAGATTGATTATCGCGGCGGCTAGCGCCTGCACGTGACGTAAATCGAGTCGCGCAGTCGGCGCTTGCTTCTTCGAGGGGAGTCCGATCAGCGGGATTTGGCCAGGGTGCAAATTAGCGAGGATCTATTGCTTTTGGGTTTATTAGTTATTCGAATACCTGCGACTTTTTGATTCTATAGCTGCTTATTGTTCTGATTCTTAAATTTTTGAATCTTTAAGTGTTTCTAGTACTAGTTCATGTTCATTCGACACATGAAAAGTAGTCACTTTACACTGAGAGAATATATGTTTCAGTATTTTCAATAAAATTTACTAAACTTTTAATGTTTCAATGTGGTTAGTAAATGTAATCTTGGATCAAGTGATATAGTTGGTAAAAAGTACCCAGAAATTTCCATAATTTTTGCTATCATTGTGGAAATTTTTAGTAGTCAGATTTCACCATCACTTGATTTTAATATTACTACCTATTTATCTGAAAAAGTAGAATTAGCAAAGAAAATGAGAATAGTGGCAATGAAATAAACATATGAGAAGATGACTTTTCACATGTGATATGTCATTGTTCACACATTTTGAATTAATTTCACATTATCAGATTTAGATGGTTCGAAGTAATTTTTGCAAAAAATGAGAGTAATTATCGAATCATTCTCTCAATGTGTACAATAATCCCCCGCGAGATAATTAATCTCATTCTGATCATCACGGTTTCTCAAAAAGTAGTTCTCAATCTAGCTTCCGAAAAAGAATAACTAAGTGCAAAATAAAATTGATTGATTTGAATCTGCGTCTATTTTTTTCAAAGATAATGTATGAAATACGCATATTTCAAATACTGGAATAAGAGAAAAGTACATGTGTATGTTCAATTAGTAATTTGTTTGTGCCATGTAATTTATCAGATTATTAAGTTGTTTTTCTTAAGGCAATGTCTGTTTTGTCTTACTAATTAGTTTGAATAACCACGACACGTGATGATTCGCACTGACTGATTAATGCACGTTAAAATTAGATCCAGGAAAAGCTAGACTTACAGTACAGATGTGTCTGTAAAAGATTGAAACAATTGACTTATTTGCCGACACTAATTAACAATTGCAACTGCGAGATAAATATTATTCATTGAACAAGATATGCATTGAATAATGTAACCTTCATATGATTCATTTGATAAATACTGTCATTGTACACATCAGTGAAAAGGACATTATTGAAAAGAAATTTAACGTAAAAACCAGATTAAAAAATAATTTAGCCACTATATGAAGAGATATTTTTAAGCTATTATTTAATTATTGAATCATTTTTTAATTGTATGAAAAATAAATTGTAGTCGCGTAATCATCATTATTAAAGCAATCATAATTTTGAAAAATAGTATAAATATTGAATGAACTCCTTAAAAATCGGTATAGTCAATATTTTTTTATTATTATCATCTTAAATTCACTGATTCAAGTTTGCAATTGTATGGTAAAATCAATGTTAAACTACGATCTATTAAATTTGCTCACGTGTACAAATTTTGTAAAGTTTTTATAAAATTTATTTTATAAAATATACTTTAAAGTTGTAATTTTATAAAATTTTGAAATCTCGAAGAGCGAAAACGAAGCATAAATAAATATTTTGTTATAAAGTTTTAAAAAAGTTAATCTTAAAAAATATATTTAATAAAGAACTTATTAAAATTTACATGTCCATTTTCTTTATCAACATTTTTTATAAAAACTTCACAGTGTATTCTCATGGGTGATCATATTTGAAATTTATTTCCAATAGAGGATATGAAAGCTGTCCATTCATTGGTAAATTTTCTTGCTGACTAAATATCGGTCGACAGTTTCCGAAAAATCGTTCCACGATATAACAAAACTAGTCGATCCCCAGCAATATAAGACACGCAATATGTAAAGTAACTTACAAAAAGTACTTTTAACAACAATAACATACCGTCATCAGAGTCAAACTCCAGGTCCTCTGGTGCACTAGTAGTGGTCACGCGGTTCTCTCTCTTCCATCCTCTGCTCCTGTACCTGACCGCCATGGTCCCGGCCACGCACATCAGCACCAGCAGTGCCTTGACCAACCCCATCCTCATCTCTCCAACCGATTCTTTACCCCAAGTCCAAGCTTCGAATCACCGCACTTTATACTGTCTTCGCGCGTCGCAGCTCGCGATCGACAAGTCGCCGCGTGGAACGAACGATCGGCGTCAGCTGACGGAGCACGTGTGATGCCGATCGGCTCGCGGAGCTCGAATAGCCTCGGCGCCGGCGTGATTTTCGTACTTACTGGTTCACTCTGGACGCCTCTCCTCCCGCCGCGCGCGGGGCTGCCGCGATAGCGCCGGCGACGGCGGCGGCGCGCGTGAAAAATCGATTGACGCAAATCGCGCCGTGTCGGCGAGGCCTCGGCCGATAGCGGCGCCCCGGCGACGCGAAAAAAACCGGGTGTAAGGGATCGCCTTGCGACAGCCGGAAATCGGCGCGTGGCGATAATTTTTTTCTCCCCGCGCCAATTTCGGCGATCCGACCGGCTCCTTTCCGCAAGTTCAAGGCCTCGCGGCTTCCGCGCGCCTTCGCCCGAGGAGCACTGGACGCGAAGGCCCGCGGGGCACTTTTCTCGCAATCTGTCCGTCTTTCTCGCGGGGGAGATAAAGTAGCGCGCGGCCGGGGGCCGTTTAATCGCTTACGACGAAGCGGCCGGCCCCTCGGACGCGCCCGCTTTTTAAGAGCTTTTCCAAGAAGCCGATCCGCGGGCGAGCCTCTCTTTTTCTGCCGGCGATGCCTCCGACGACGATAAAGCCGATTGGCTGCGCGACGGAGGAGCGACGGGAACACACGCGCCGAGCGATGCCTATCGAGCCCGCGGCGAGCCTTTTTCTGCGCTCGGCCGAGGCTGCCCGCATTCTTTGCGCGTCGCGCGAGCTCGTTTTTTCACTTTTCGTCGCGTGCCGCGAGAAGAGATCTTCGCGGGGAATTGGGTCGTTTTTTTGCCTCGTGGGGTTTACAGACTGGCGGGGGGAGGTTGGACTTTACTGGAGTAAACGGTGGCACTTGGATTAAATGTTAGATTTTCCTTTTCTGTCTGGAGATTCATTGAGATATTTAAGTTTTCTAAGTGGCTGAATTGCCTCAAAGCGGTGCTGTAAACCATTTTACGAGCCATAGTCTTGAGAAAAGTATGTTTTTAATAATACTAATTATAATGCAGTAATTTTCAATTTTCTTTTACTTTTTAACTAAGGAGATAAGACACTGTTAAAATCTGGAAAAATGGTTATAATTATCTTATACTGATATCGGTATTGTTATATTTTTTAATAAAATCTTGGAGTCATTAATGATTGAAGTAGAATTCAAGGAAAGTGAGTTAATTATTAATAATTTAAGGGGCTATCGGACATAGAACCGATTTTTTCACTTTTTACCTGTGGAAAAAAGTTTAGAATTAAGAAATATAGTAAGCTTTTATGATGATATTGTATAACATTTCTTACAAATTTATACCCACCTGCAGTCACAATTCCATCTGGAAACT
>UXGC01002112.1:0-13923 GCA_900480045.1 Eurytoma adleriae
ATTCGATGTTAATAATAAAGCAGTAATTTTTTTTATATTATTTTGTATATATAACCAGGAATCTGATTGCCAGCCATGCCAATTAATTTTTTCTGTTATATTTAATTTTTTAGCTAACTGTTTTAACTGATGAATCTCATTTTCTTCGCCACTACCGACAATATTGAGCTGCCAGTCACCACTGATATTTGCCAGGCTATTAAATAGAAATGCGAGTTGTTTATCTCCGGCAAATAAAATTCTGCCTAAATAGAGAAAGGCAGTTTTATCTTTAGGTCTCGGGATAATGATATCGTGTTTTTTAATTGGATTAAATAAGGTAAAAATATGACTTCTATTAGCACCAATGGCAACTAATTGTCTTGCTATACCCTTGCTTATGGCGTAATAGTAATCAGCTTTTAAAAGATATTCTTTTTTATAAATTCTATTAATGGAAAAATGCGGCCAGCAAATTAGCGGTATTTTTCTATCGAAGATAAATTTTCTACTGATATTTGAGTTATAACAGGCAATTGCATCCAAGGCGATAATTGCGTTAATTTTCTGCTCGAAAAGTAATTGTCGCAGTTGCCAAGCATAATGAATACGACGTAGTTTACCGTTTCTAATGTTAGAATAGAGTCGTGAATATTTTATATTGTTTAACCAATCATCATTTAGTTGAGTTTGTTTATCATTAAAAAAGACAAAGCTGACGGTTATATCTGGTCGCCGTTGTTTTAATAACCTAATAAAATCACGACAAACGGTTTCCATACCGCCAAAGCCACTAATGTTGTAGCTAGTTATCAATATTTTGCTTGGTATCATCGACTCGTCTCAATCAAATTTTAGGTTAAATTATGCCTGTTCATTTCGCCTACTTTAAAGAAAATACTTTGTTATTCATCAAAGAGTCCAAATAGTGTTTTTGTTATTAGAAAATATAACCCATTAGTCGGCTAATAATCGATAAAACGCAATAATTATATCGCCATTATTTGGCAAACTAGTGCAGATTACTGCAAATTTGATAATTACTCATCATTGATTTAAATCATAATCTATTTTGTCATTATTTTTTAACATAAAACAATAACAATAATTTGTTGTTATTTTACTATTGGGAAATGTCAATGACTAAAAATAAAACAACACGCTTGGTGCAAATGAATCGGCGGGAATTTTTGCAAACTTCAGCAACAATTGCCAGTGTTGCCACCATTGCTGGCAGTGTTACACTTCCGTTTTCTGTTCAGGCCACATCGACCGGTATTATGCCTGATGAAACAGAGGAGATAATTAAATATAGCGCTTGCTTGGTTAATTGTGGTAGCCGTTGTCCACTTAAAGTGCATGTGAAGAATAATATTATTCAACGTATTTCAAATGAAACCTTCTATGATGATAGCAAATTTGGCGAACATCAAATTAGGCCTTGTTTGCGTGGCCGCTCAGTTCGCTGGAAAACCTATAATCCGGATCGGTTAAAATATCCCATGCTACGGGTAGGTAAACGAGGTGAAGGTAAATTCAAAAAGATCAGTTGGGATGAAGCAACAACACTTATTGCGCAGAAGTTAAAGCATACGATTGAGAAATATGGTAATGAAGCTATCTATTATCAATATGGTACCGGTTCAACTGGAGCAAATTTACATGGACGTACCGCTTGCAAACGTTTATTAGCGCTTATTGGCGGCTTTCTGGGAGATTATGGTACCTATTCTTATGCCCAATTAACTGAAATTACACCGTTCGTTTATGGTAGTGCTGAAGAAAGTTTATTAAGTGAAATTGCTCATTCTGATTTAGTTGTTATGTTTGGCCATAATTTAGCAGAAACCCGTATGTCTGGTGGTGGTCAGTTTTATGAAACCTTAAATGCACTGCAAAAAAGCCAAGCAAAAGTCATTATTATTGATCCCCGTAATATCGATAGTGTTACCACATTGGGCGCTGAGTGGATACCTATTTATCCTGGCACTGATGCAGCATTAGTCGCAGCGTTGGGTTATGTCATGATTAATGAAGGGCTGACAGATGAAGCTTTTCTTGCAAAATATTGTATAGGCTGGGATAAAACGACGTTGCCGCCAACAGCGTTACCAAATGCCGCTTATAAAGATTATATTTTGGGTAATGGGGCAGATGGTATTGCTAAAACACCGGAATGGGCAAGTCAACTGACAGGTATTCCAAGTCAACGTATTATTCAGTTAGCACGTGAAATAGCTAATGCTAAAGCTGCATGGATCTCACAAGGCTGGGGACTACAACGCACCGCTAATGGTGAACAAGCCTGTCGTTCAATTATGATGCTACCTTTGATGAGTGGCCATATTGGTCGTCCAGGCACTAATACCGGGCTTTGGGGTGGTAGCGTTACTTATCCTGTTGCTAGTTTTGAGCTACCAAATCCAGTAAAAACAACAATCCCGACATTTATGTGGAGCGAGGCTATTGTTCGAGGTCCTGAATTAACGGCTAAAAACGCCGGTATTAGAGGTAAAGATAAATTAGATTCTGGCATCAAATTTTTGTGGTGTTATTCCAGTAATGTGATTGGTAATCAGCATGCTGATTTAAATAAAACGCATCAAATTCTGACTGATGAATCAAAATGTGAATTTATCTTGGTATGGGACAATCATAATACGGCTTCAGCCAAATATGCGGATCTATTGCTGCCTGATGTTACCCCGGTGGAAACAGATGATTTAATCAATAACTCATATGCAAGTGGTGCCTATCATTATTTAGTGCGCTTACAACAAGCTGTTAAACCATTATGGCAAAATCGGCCATGTTATGATGTGTTAGCGGACATTGCAGAAAAATTAGGTGTTGCAACTGAATTTACCGAAGGTCGGACTTATCAACAATGGATCGAATACTGTTATAATAAAACCCGTGAAACCATGCCTCATTTACGGCCTTTCGAGCAAACTCATGATCAAGGAATTATAGATCGGCGATTAGCCGCGAGTGATCAACAAATTGCGCTTAAAGATTTTCGTAACGATCCAGATAAATATCCACTAAAAACTCCGTCAGGGAAAATTGAGATCTACTCTGAACAGTTAAATAAAATAGTACAAGAATGGCAATTACCTGACGGTGACCGTATTCCCGCTGTACCTGAATATTGTGCTAACCATGAAGGTGTTGAAAATGTTGCCCGTAAAAAACAATATCCTTTACAAATGACCGGATTTCATAACAAAGGCCATGTCCATTCAAGCTATTATAGTGTTGCAATATTACGTGAAGCTATTCCTCATCAGTTTTGGATTAATCCAATTGATGCAAAGATAAGAGGTCTGAAACAGGGCGATATAGCAGAGATTTATAATGATCGCGGGCGTATATATATCAAAGCTAAAATTACTAATCGGGTTTTACCAGGTGTAATTGCTGTTCCACAAGGTGCCTGGCGCAATGTTAATAATGAAGGAATTGATGTGGGAGGATGTATTAATACACTAACGTCATTACATCCTTCTCCATTTGCTAAAGGTACCCCACAACATACGAATTTAGTTGAAGTTAAATGCGTATAAGGATTTGATTTATGAAACAGTATGGTTTTTTCTTTGACTCTACTAAGTGCACTGGTTGTAAAACATGTCAGGTTAGTTGCAAGGATGAAAAAGATCTAAAATTAGGCCCTAAATTTCGTCGGATATATGAATATGGCGGAGGTAGTTGGCAACAACAAGAGGGGATTTGGCAGCAGAATATTTATAACTATTATTTATCAATTGCTTGTAATCATTGTGATTCACCAACTTGTGTGGCGGGTTGTCCAACAGGTGCGATGCATAAGCGAGCAGAAGATGGGTTAGTGGTAGTTAATCAAGAGATTTGTGTGGGGTGTCGCTATTGTGAGCTCCGTTGCCCTTATGGTGCTCCTCAATTTGATGTTAATAAAAAGCTAATGAGTAAATGTGATGGTTGTTACCAACGTGTTGCTGAAGGTATGAAACCTGTTTGTGTTGATTCATGTCCACAACGAGCGCTGGATTTTGGTGAAATTACTTTATTACGCGAGCTACATGGTTATGAAAATGGTATCGCCCCGATGCCGGATCCTGGATTAACTCAACCGAATATTGTGATTAAACCTCATAGAGATGCTAAACCATTTAATGATCAAAGTGGCAAATTACAAAATCTCGCGGAGGTTAAATATGCATGAGCTCCCGCTGGTTTTTTTTACGGTATTGGGTCAGTCAGCAGCAGGATTATTTTTTGTTGCCTATTTGAGAAATAAACTTAATCTAATTAATAACCATCAGCTTAATGTTGCAAATCTGCTTGCTATGGTAGTTATGTTTTTGGGATTAATTATAGGTGGTTTACATGTTGGGCAACCAATACGTTTTTTTAATATGCTGTTGGGAATTAGCCGTTCACCGATGAGCAATGAAGCTTTTTTTAGCGGTATTTTTATGGCGTTGGCATTTGGTACGGTAGTTTTTTCTTTTTTTGAAAAATTTACTAAATTGAAGCAAATTTGTAATTTAGCTGGGATTATTGCCGGCTTAGTCTTTGTTTGGTCGATTTCACAAGTTTATTATATTGATACAGTAGCTAATTGGAACACACATTATACTGCATTACAAATGTGGATGACTTGTTTTATCGGAGGTGGTGCATTAGCGACTTTAATTGGTGCGCATAAATTAGGGGCATTGTTTTTTATTATTGGCGCACTGGTTATTTTGGCTACTAAAGCCGATTATATTAGTTTACTTAATACAAAGGCGATTGATCAGACTGGGTTTTGGGGAATACAGTTAGTCATACTTGGTTTATCGTTATTTGTAATGGCAGCTGTGGTATTAAAAAATAATGTCCCGCAGACGACTTTAGTTGCATGTACAGTTATTATTTTTGTAGCAGAACTTTCCGGCCGTATTGCATTTTATAATTTATGGGAAATCACTATGTAAGATATGTTTTATTATTTACTCTGCAAAATTTCCTTGCAGAGTAAATTTCTTTCTCTATTACTTAATTAATTGATTTTAATCCTAATTAATTGCTTGTTTTTTCGCTGGAAAATAAAATTTATGTTATTAAATACTTCCATTTTACGTATTCTTGGGGCATGTTTTTATTATTCACCTGATTCACCTTCAGTAAAATCATTAATTCCTTTAATGCCTTTTTTGGTTGAATTATTTCCATGGCCAGATAGTCAGAAAATTAAGAAATTAACAAAAGAAATAGCAAAGCAAGATTTTAAATTATTATATTATGATTTTTCTATTTTATTTGAAGGGCAGGGTAATATGCCAGCACCCCCATGGGGGTCCGTTTATTTAGATCCAGAAAAAATTGTAATGGGAATTTCAACTCAAGCCTATCAACAATTTCTATCTTTACATTCTATAGCTGTAGAAAGTGATCAGAATGAACCAACAGATCAGTTTGGACTTATGTTATTGGCAGCAGTTTATTTATTAGAAAGAAATAAAAAAATTATAGCAATTGAATTAATAGAGCAGCATTTATTACCGTGGGCATATCGCTATTTATCTTTAATACAAATGACAAAGTTAGAACATACTTTTTATCGAAATCTAGCGGCTATTTCAGAGGAATATTTAAAAACAATTGAACAACAACTTAATTTAATAGCGCCCAAAAGACAATTGTTTCATTAATCCCAAAAGTAGAGTATATGTTGAAAATATATACTCTATTTTTTATTTATAAACTAAAAACTTGAGCCCGCTTTTTTTAAAAATGATATTTCTTCAGGCGTAGAAATTCTATTAAGAATTTCATTTCTATGTGGGTAGCGGCCAAAATGGTCAATAATTTCTTTATGCCGCATTTCAAATTCGAGTGTTATTTTATCATTTAATGCAGTAAAAAGTGGTATTGCTAGTTGATGAATAAAAGGTGATTCTGAATGCATAAAAGGCATTAAAATGAATTTTCGTTGTGTTATTGGTAATTTCGCATAATCTGGTTGTTTAATTGCTTCTTGAGCTAACGTTAGCGCCATATTATCTTGTGAAAATGCTTTTTCTGTATCACGCCAAATATTACGAGAAAACTGATCAAGCACGATAATTTCAGCTAATCTACCTTTTATTGAACAGCGCCAATGAGCAAGTTCACCACGGATCGCTTTTTCAGTTGTTAGTTTAAATCTATCCCGAATGATAGCGTCAAATTGGGGTTTTTTTTCGAACCATTGTTTATTGGTAGATTCTTTAAACCAGAAATCAAAAACTTCTTGCCATTCATTATGCATTATATTTATCTCTTTAGGTTAGCAACTTTACCGCTGGAAACCATCTATAATTCTGAATAGGTAAAAATGGAATGAAGATGAAAATATAATATAGCCACTTTATAAGAAAAATTCTGTTAAATGAAGCAAATTATTATATAAAATTACTTGATATATAATGATACTGTGATCTTATATTTTTTATTAGTATGGATAAAATGAATAAGGTTATTATTTTAAATTATATTAAACTTAAAAAGTAACCTGTTTAAAATATTAATTATTATTTTTTATATGTTAAGTATGTCAGTTTTTGATAAATAATGTTCTATCTTATTTTTGTTAAATATTTAATGTGGTAATTACAATTTAAATTATTTAATTAAAAAAATAAACACTATTCTCGCAGTGGAAAATAAGGCCACTAAAAGAAAATGGCCTTATTTATATATTAAATTAATCACGTAGGCATTTACTCATAAATATTTTTCGTTCACCTTCTTTAAATTTTATTTTGCCAGCTTCGGCATTACACTTTATCATTTTCTCGTTTTGAGAGTTATTTTTTTTAGAAGGTTTACTGCTAAGACAAGATTGCATAAAGGATTTTCTTTTTTGACCCTCTAATGATTTTTTCTTTGCTTGAATATTGCAATCCTTCATTTTAATTTGTTGGGATGATATAGTTTTTTTCGTCGTTTTTTCTGCAGCTAAAACAGGGTTTACTAATAAAACGCCGATTATTGTAATAAACAATATTTTCAATTTCATAATAGAACTCCGAATTTGCAAGATATCATTACAACAATAGCAGTAAATCATGATTTGTGGAGAAAATAATTATTAAATAGTTAGAATAATTTTTTCTATAAGGTAATTTCTGCTATTTACAAGGTTAAATTACCTTGCTTCTTTTGTTCGTATAGGCTGGAGAATTGGCAGATATGCTAGTTATGTAATTTAAAATTTAGCTACCTGTATATTTAACTGCTTGACTCATCATTTTTAAATTCATTTATTACTGATTCGGCTATATAGAGTGACTTGATTTCCGTTAGCACATCACATTCTCTAGCTAATTCCTCAACATTACTATTTTTATTTCTTATTAGATAGTTGTCATAAAAGAGATTAACTTCTTTAAGTTGAATATATAAAGTATCATTTTTGGGATCGTTCCCAGTAAAAGATTCCTCACATAGGGTAAGTGCACAGAGTGCATTTGCTATTGCAAATATTGTATCTTGTGGCAAATTCTTTGTTTTTAACTCATCGACAGTGGAATAATATTCTGTGTTATTTTTATCAGCGGGTGGTTTAACCTTTTCATAGGCCAATTGGTGAGCAAAATTATATAAACAACAATACCAGACATAATTTCTATTTTTTTCCGTAATTTTTTGCAATTGTTGATCATCTGATGATAATAAACATAAATTAGAGTTAAAAAATTTATTATTATTTTCAAATATTTCTTGAGAAAGACCAAAACTTTCCCAATCAGTATCGCCATATTTTATAGCAACCATACCAAATTTTACTTTTAGTATTTGTAATTCTTTTATAAAAATGTGGTTAATATTTTTATGTGATTTGATGTGTTTATCATGTAAATTTTCAATTTCATTAATTAACCCCATAATTTCACTGTTAAAGTCTATTTTTTGTTTCAATGGTATATCGTTAGAATTGGTAATTATTTCATCAAATTCTAATAATTGATTATTAAAATTGTCGGTATTATATTCGTTATCGTTTAGTTGCTCAGATGAATATACTGGAACAGTAGTTAGTGGTGATATACGCATGCTAATTTTTCTCAAGAATATAAATTAACTAAATAGAAAATTTTGCTAATTACTCGATGATTTTCGTTAGTTAGCGTTTTTATTTTTTTAAAGATATTTGTTTGAGTGATGAACAGATTATTTTTTTATCAGTGTCTTTAAGATTATGCAGTTGGATTTTATTTATATATAAACAGATCGGATTTTTTATTTGGCCATTCTTTTTTAATTCCTTAGCAATTAATTGTAAGATGTCATCACTTAATTTACTGATTTTTAATCGAATATCTGCCAGGTCATCATATTGAGTTATGTTTTCCGGCATGGATAGCCAATCTGCCTTATAACGATACTGAATTGCTTTAGCTGCATTTATTTGGGATATCATAAAAGGCTCTATTGATTTTTTATCCAAGCCTAAAGTTTCTGCTTTATTAATAGAGTTTCTAATAACTTTATTTTCTTGGGTGCGATCTTCTACCGAAAGGTGTTTTTCAAATTTATACTTAGCAACATATTTCATGTAAGAGAGACGTTGCTCAATAAGAGCAGCGATTTTTTGGTATTGATGAGCTGTAGCTGTAAAAGAGATGAAAAAAAGCGTAGATAAAGAATACTTCAATATAACTGCACAGGGTTTATGGCGCTTAAGGTTATTAATCATAATGCATCCGGATGCTTATATTGTCAAAATAACCTGAATGTATCAATAAATTAAATAATATTCAACATTATTAAATATATTAATTTAATTATCCATAAAGTCTTTTTTTCTTTCAATGGTACGTTTAAGTATTTCTAGATAATCGGGTGTTTCTGTTTCAAACGATGTTTTAATGTTATCACACGCTATTTTAACTATTTCAGGTTCGGCTGTTTGTGGATTTCCTGATTGAAAGGGAGGTTGAGGATCATATTGGGTAAGTAGTTGCATTACCTTGGCATAAGTTTCTGATTTTATTATTGATAATATGTGTAGCCCAAAATCAATACCAGCGGTTACGCCTCCGCCTGTAATTCTATTTCTATCAATGGTAATCCGTTCGTTAGAAACAGTCGCACCTAACTTAGCAAGAAACTCATTACAGCTCCAGTGTGTTGATGATTCATAGTTATCTAAAAGATTTACTGCGGCTAAAAACAAAGAGCCATTACATACACTAGTAATATACTTAGCAAGCACGTTGTCCAACCTTATGGATCCATTTTAACATTTTTATATCTTTAAGTGCGGGAAATGGATTATGTGAACCGGTAATGCACAATATATCGACAGCATCTAATTCATCAAATGTTATTGTAGGTGTGAGGGTCAGACAATTAATTTCTGTCGAGATAGGTTGTTTATTATGCCAAACATATTCTATAGTAAACCCTTGATTTTGTAATAGTGTGACAGGTCCTACAATATCTAATGGTGTCATTCCAGGGAAAAGCACAAATGCAAAAATTAAATCTTTTTTCTCGCTAGTAATTTTTTCTTTATTCATCTTATGACCTATTTAATTCCATAAAAAGTTAAATGCCAAGTTACTATTATGATGTGGTTAACTTATTTTTTACTATTAATCTTAAATAGTTTGTTTTATCAATAGCAAAAATATGATTCAGTGATATTAATAATCGCTTTTTTGACGATTGAAATTGATCGAATATCTAATGTTAAATATTATGGTTTATTATAGAAATAATTATTAGTAATACCTTTTTATTAAAAAGAGTATTACTATTTATCTATTATTTTCGTAATATTATTAAATTATCCGTTGATTGTAATATCTAATAGAATATTTTTACATAAACGATCTGTAGAACCACTTTCATCACTGCCATGGAGCGCAATAATACCTTTAAATGTTCCTTTACCAATTAAATGCAGATTATCTTCGGGGTAATAACAGACTCTTAAATATGATGGTCCTTTAAAGTCATAATTACATTTTACATTAATTCTGCTTGGAGTAGAGATCAAAGGGTAAGGCTCACTTGCGGTTACTGATTTAATCCGATATGCCTGGAAAGTAACTAGCTCTTTTTCACCTTTTGCATTAATGACTTGTGTTTTTAGAATTGAGTAACCATCACTAATTTCACCAACATTTTCTGGTCCTTGCCCATGGCGTAGAGTATAAAATGATAAATTAGGATTGGTTTCGGTAAATGGGTGTAGAATAGTATTAGCTTGCTTGGCATCAAAAATTAATGGCATGCAATCTGCATTGTTAACATCAAAGGGTATTTCGAAGACATCGTAGTTATAGCTTAAGATGCGAGTAATGTAATTGTTAACAATTTCTCCATCTCGTTCTATTCGAGCAACAAACCAGCTTTTAATAACCGTGTCTTGTGGATGTTGATAAGGAATAAATCTCAGCGTTACTTCACCAATTAACGCAGGATCATTAAGATGGCTTACCTGGTGATTAGACATAATTGCCAAGACTTTATATTTTACTGGCATAGTTTTTCTGGTTGTAAGATCCAATCCAGCCATTTCGACAATAGAGTAGCCATCATGGTTTTCAACAAGAATGGTATCAAAAGGAATCAATTGTTCTTTATCACCTAATATCACTTTAATTTCAGCATTATCGACCGGAGTAGCTTCAATATTATGTGACACAATATTATCTTGTGCTTTGATATGAATATTACTATCAGAAATAAAATCTTTAAGTTTATCGATAAGGTATGGTGATGAAATGCCATGTTGGGTAAATAAAAATCGCCCCATAAAATTCCTAATATATTGTGTGTTTCGCGACCAATTAGAGGGGAGCCTGAGGATCCTGGTTCCATATCTCCTAGAATGAATAAATCACCATACTCTGGCTGAGGGATTATTGATGCAAAAGGATGCATAGAACTTACCAGCCGTGCACTAATTTGTAACGGTTTTGCTCCACCATGTTGCGGAATATAGATATTTTCTCGCTCATTATTTATGGTTTCTTGAAGCTTTAGACCACCAAATAAAGTTTTAACGTGAGCATTTTGATAATCAAAATCTGTGATAGTAAATAAGGCATAATCCTCAACCCCACCAATTTCTTTGCCGTAGGTTAATACCTTATCGATATCAAAATGGATAATATCAGTAATCGGTGATGAAAAGTCGTTAGTAATATTGTGCCAGTTAACCCACATTTCACTGGATTTTATCGCTTCTGGATCAATTTGACTATTGGCGCCTAAAGCGACATGGCGATTTGTTAATACGTGATTAGCCGAACCTATAAATGAGCAACTTCCACCATAACCATTAAATGCAGCAAAATGGACAGCGCGAACTGGATTAAAAAAAGGTGTATTTTTATACCATATGTAAGGTTGCCGCCCATCATGACTATCTTCAACAATTTGCGTTAGATCTTGGGGAAGGGCTTCATAATAAGTAAGCTCTGCTATTTGATTTTTATTATAGTGATAATTTTTGGGTAAAATAACTTTGATATCGATACAATTATTATAAAAAGTTACATCCAGTGTAGCGCCATTATTTAGTGGAAAGATACGTGTATGTTGTCTCTTACGATCAGTAATTTCTATGTATGAACCAGATGGCATATTAGCCAAACTAAACACTAATCTTATAAATTGAACATTAACTTCTTCAATAACAAAAGTTCTAATTAAGGAGCTTTGGTTATCTTGCATAAAGTTATGATTGACATGTATTATTTTACTATTATCGGCATATTTTTTTATATTCATCTTTTCCTGCTTTTGTCTAATTTACTACTTGTTAATATGATCCAAAAAGTGATTAAGGATCTTAATGTGTTATCAGAATAAAATGAAAATAATTTTACTTAATATTATTAAAGATACAAAAATAAATTTTTTATATTAAAAATGTTATTCTTTATTATATCTTTTTTGCTTATTATTTTTAATAAATGAATATAACAGATTTTATAATTTATGATTTATAAAATATTTTTAATAAAAAGGAGAACTAATATTAACAACTACAATTCCTCTCTATTATTTAAATGCATAAATTTAATAATAAACATATAATATAATAAAGTTAACATTGTATTCAAATAATATTATCTATTTAGTAAATAAGCTGTGAATATAATATTTTCTTTATCAGAATGATAGAATTAATATCACTAAAAGTAGAATGATATTTCAAAACTACCCTTAGTGGTAATTATAGTGAAAAGAGAGCATAGCTAGTTATAATTGAGTGTTTATAATTATGGCAGTTAAAAAGTAAATTATTTTTTATCAATCTTTAAATTGAAGACTTTTTGGTATAGTAATTTTAATCCTGTACCACCCATGGATCCAAGTAAGCCTGCAACCACTAGTGCAATATAGTCACTAGAGCCATATTCCATTGCTAATAAGCCTCCAATAAATCCAGTAAAGCAAGATATAATCATTTCAAACATCATTGCTATCCATCGTCGTTTTGATCTCTTTTTTTCCGTATTTAGTATATATCTAGTAGCACCTCCCCATGCAGAAAACAAACCTATAAGACACCATATAAGAACATCATTTTCTTTAGGCATATGGGTATAACCCCCAAATTCTAGATTTACTTTTTAAAGGATTTCATTGAAACAAAAATAATACAAATATTAAACTTTATTGTTACAATCATTATGATTACCATAATGCTACGTTCATTATTTTATTTTATAAATATACTATTTGGAAAGATATAATTAATTTTTTTTTAATAAAAGAGATAAAGATGACTTTAAAATTTTCCATAATTAGTAATAATATTTAGATACTATTAGGAACTAAAATTCATTAAATGAAATAAAATTTATGTTAATTAAACCTGTTATTGCTGTAAAATGAATTTAGTTAATTTAGTCTTTAAAAAACTATTATCAAAATTTTGAACATTAACTCAATAAAAAAGTATAGTTTTGTATTCTTTATTGATATAAGTATAACTATATTAGTTTATTTATATTTTATCAGGAGGAGGAAGCTATGAAGTCGTATATAGTTATCAATAGCGTTGGTAGGACGGTTGAAGTCGAAGATGAAGTTGTAAAATTAACCCCTAAAGAATTTCTTATGCTTGAAGTTATCCTCAATTTTTCTCATGACAAGGATACGATGGATTTAGAACATCTTATTCAATATGTGTGGATGGATAGATATAGGAGTATTACAGCAAATAATGTAAGCCAATTGTTTTCTAGAGTACGAAAAAAACTTTACAATGTCAGTGGTTATCTAGATTTGAAAAGAATGCCAAACGGTATGATTTGTGCAATTATAAAAGATGGTACAGAAATATTATGGAATGAAAAACCTCCTAAACGATATCTTCTTATTACTCATATCTACAATTATTTAAAAAAATTACAAATTAAATTATAATTTATCTAAAATTAAAATAGTAGAATATTATAGTATATAATTCAAATCGCCTTATTGCACCAGGGACATCACGGTAGCTCAAATGTATGTAACATTGATTATATTTTGTTTTTATTAAAAACACAAACGTTAAATAAAATTTGAAAATTATATCATTATGTTAATTAGATGTACGTTATTTATATATGCAATTTGGAAAAATAGCCATTATTTTTCAAGTTTGAGATTTATTAAGTATTTTTAGTGTAAATCTTTTTTTAAAATATTAAATTGTACTAACAATGAATTAAATCAATTATCAAATTCCATTGTTAATTTTATCAAATAATTTAACTAAAATCATAAAATTATTAATGCGAAATTTAAGATTAAAGTTATAATTATCGACTAATAATCTAGTCAATATGATTATAGTTTTTTAGTTATATTTTTTAGATAGTGAAAATAATTATTATTTACTAATTTTCAAGTGAGTTATTTCACCATGAAATGAATTACTAAAGTTAAATATTTATTGTGTCTGAAGTGCTTATGATACTT
>UXGC01002113.1:0-13923 GCA_900480045.1 Eurytoma adleriae
ATAAAAGGATTTACTGGTGACAACGACGAGTTTTTATTTAATGAGCCTTTTCCGGACCTTTCCCTCTGCTAAATATCTAATACTTCAAAAAGAAAATCATTCGATGAAAGCAACTGTTTCAGTTGGTACGACAAATCAATAGATATAAAATATTTAAGAGATGCAGTAGAAATAACATTTTTTTTTATTACATTTTTCACAGCTTTTGACGAAACTTTTGTTACTGACAGCTGCATTTCTAGAATATATAATTGAATCCTCACATTCAGTACAGTAATAATGATAGACGAAGAGTCGAGTTTTGTAAATGTTATTAAAAATTGCAAATTATAAATTCTAAGTGACAATTTTTGTAAATATATGTAGTTAATTATAACTATAATTTTTTTGTAGATTCACTTGAAGAGTTGGAAAAAACTATAAGCGAAGAAAAGCAAAGGCTTGTACCAGCTCGCTCATGCATTACTACTGATGAAAGTGAGAAAGAATTTAATAAAACTAATAGAAGTAAAAGTGTTCTAACTGAAAAAGATTTAAATAAGATGCCTAATTCTGCAAATTCAAAGGTAGTATCCTTTTTATAATTGCTTTAATATAAATTTTTTATATCCTATTGTAATGTTAATTGTATATGAATTTTGCCACTAATTGTATGCATTTTAATTACTATTTTTTATTATAGGATAGCAGCAGTGCAAAAAAAATTAGAAGATTTTAAACAAAAATTAAAAGATCAGAAGTCTAATAAAAATATAGATGAAAAATGTACAAATATTAGTGTCAATAATTCTGCAATAACCGATACTCCATCAAATGTGCAACTACAACGTTTAACTTCTATTGAATTAAAAAATCAGAATGATAAGTACGACCGTACTGTATCAAAAAATGCAACAGCCAGTGTTATCGATTCTGAATCGAACAATCAGGACCAACTGCTGGAGAATTCTCAAGATGAAAATAAATCCGAAATAAATGAAACATCTACAGTTCAAAATACAAGCGCTACAAATTCTGATGAAAGAAAAATAAAAGGTGAAAAAAGCAAAGGTGATTCTAACAAGAAAAAGGAAAAGAGTACAGATACTTATATTATAGTTCTATATTTATATATGAATAGATAATAAAGTAGGGGTAACACCTGGGTAACACATTTTGTTCATTTTATTGCAGAAAAAACAAAATATCAATCAAGTGATGCTTTATCGACTCAGAATGATAAGTACGACTGTACCGTATCAAAAAATGCAACTGCCAATCTTATCGATTCTGAATCGAACAATGAGGACCAGCTGCTGGAGAATTCTCAAGATGAAAAGAAATCCGAAATAAATGAAACATCTACAGTTCAAAACACGAGTGCTAAAAATTCTGATGAAAGAAAAATAAAAGGTGAAAAAGGCAAAGTTGGTTCTAACAAGAAAAAGGAAAAGAGTACAGGTACTTATATTATAGTTCTACATTTATATATGAAGATGTAGTAAATTAGGGGTAACACATTTTGATCGTTTTATCGCAGAAAAAACAAACCAATCAAGTGATGCTTTATCGAGTAGTAGTGAATCGGATAAAAAGAGTCACAGAAAGAGAAAAGATAATCAGATATCGAGTCCTGCAAATTCTGATAATAATAAAAGAAAAGATGAAATTTCAAATGCAACTTCAAATAAAAAGCAATATAATAGAAAAGAAGTCAAGGTAAATTTTTAGCATCATAATGTATGATTTTCTTTTTTTAAAAGTTTTATTTAAATTAATTATATCTCAGATTTTGAGTGATAATAAATATCACTTAACGAGTGAATGTAAAAAAGAAATTAAACAATTCGAAGAAACTATTAAAGAAATGAAAAAAAAATATAAGACATGTTTAGAAGAGAAAGTTGAAATAAAAAAGAAATATCAAGAATTAAAATCTGAATTAGAAATATTGAAAACGGAGAATTAAAATCTGAATTAGAAATATTGAAAACGGAGAATTAAAATCTGAATTAGAAATATTGAAAACGGAGAAAATAAATATAGAGAAAAAAAAGTCGAATATGAAGAATTAAATATGCAACTTCAAAGAAAGTACATAGAAAAGATGAATGAACAACAAGGTATTTCATTATTAATTTAATATTGATTTAAAATTTTTTAATCAATTTTAAATTTATATTAAACTTCTTTTTGTGAAAAATTTGTGAATACTATTAAATATTGATTAATTTATTATGAAATCAATATTTAATTACAATAAATTAATTAAAAGTAATATTCGATTCACAAATATTTCAGATATTCAACTGAAGCAAATAATTTTACAAACGAAGTATGTATGTCATGATATGCCATAACTATTTTATAATCTTTCACCATATTATCACATATGTACACGTATACGATAAGTAGCACTTTGCACGTGTCAACATATGTTTTTTTAATAGTTGGTAAGCTATATTTATAATAATACTTAAACACAAGGTTCTTCAAATGGTCACTTGTTAAGGGTAGAAGGGTCACTTCTGTAATGGTAGAATCTTGTAGATTTTTGACGAAATTGGTTAAAAATTAGAAATATATAAACAAATTTTTATAATTATTCAAAAATTGTAGTATATTCAAATTTTTCAAGATTCTTCAATTAACTGAACCACATTCTACTTTTTTTATCGAGATTCTTTATAATCAAATAATTGCTTGGCTTGGTAATGACTTGGTATATAGGGTTATTTCAAAAAAGGCAAATTTCAATTGATTATTTTTGATTTGAAATAATCAATTTCAATTAGTAAAAAAACAATATAAATGAGAAAAGAAACCATGCATTGGCTATTGATTCCAATCTATTTCTTGTTTGATTTTAATTGACGTCTATTGATTCAATTGATTTTAATTGATTTTAATTGATTTTAATTGATTTTAATTGATTTTTATTGATTTTAATTGATGTTTATTGATTTAATTGTTTGTACTGTACGTTATTTATTAATTTATTTCTGCTTATTAATTTCCCCTATTTCAAACTCAGGTGAGTGCTCAGGTGACTTCTAAGTTTTGCCGCTGACATCTCAACTGAAAATATGTCACCTGACTCTTAAAACTTGCATGGGGATATATTTTTTATAATAATTTAAATAAACTTTTTCAGTCATATTCATAATTTCATAAGCTTGTGCATTTAAATGCTTCTACATTGAAAAATTTTGTTACGTAATTTAATTGCGGAATTCAATGACAGAATACAATCACGTAACTTCTTACACTGTAAAAAATATTTTTGTAAAATTACTACATTTAATGTAGGTAATATTCGGACCTACATTAAATGCAGCGAATTTACAACTGGACGTAGTAAAATTACAATTGGCGTAGCAGAAGTACTACTCGTGAAAGTAAATTTACTACCTGATTGTGTATTTTTACTGTTGGTAGAAATGGATAGATTATAGTAGTAAAAATGCTAATTTTTAGTAAAATTACTATTAACAATGTAAAAATACTAAAAAGGTAGTACTTTTACTAGTTTATTTGGTATAAATTTATTGAAAAAATGAACAAAAAATTATAGAAAAATTTATAGAAAAATTTATTTTAATTATAGTAAGGTTACAGTTTTACATAAGATGTATTAAAATTTAAACGGTATGTACATAATCTTCAATATTTAAACTATCTAATTTAGAATTTAACGCGTACACTTTGTTGACCAATGCTTTTTTTCTACACTTCGTTGGACCTGCTGGACTAATTTGCAAGTATCTCACTTCAAGAAAGTGCAGGAAACATGCACACTCTACTGGGTACGTATAATTAAAGGTGAAGAATGCTGCTAATAACATTTGCATTGCTTCGATGAGACTGTTGGTAGAATCAACAACTGTTTTGTGCAGGATCAGTAGATATTCTTTGACTGTAACTTTTTTCATTTCTGACCAAAAATCTACAGTCTCATCTTCATTTTGTGATGTGCCTCCTGAAACATTAAAAAACAAGAAAATTTGAAATAAAATTTTTGTATAAAATAATTACAAATTAATTGGATGAAAAAATAAAAATATTGAAATAAAACCGTGAAAATCGTTATGATGAAATTAAAATTAGTATAGAATAATAAACAATAAATAACTGTTTAAAAATAAATTTAGATCTTGTAAGAAATTTAGAAATAAAAATGGTAAGTATAATCACCAGTAACTGCTATAAAAGGATAATCGTGATAATTAATGTTGTTTATATTCAGCTCTGCCTGGAAAAAAAAAATAAAACGTATTGTTAAAACAGTAAGTTAATTAGTTCATAACAAAATATTGCCAAAAAAACTAACCGTAACTGCAACGAAGATATATTCAGGACTTTCTTTGAAATGTCTGAATATTGTTTCGATTGCCACCCAAGAATTTATTTCGTCGTTATTATTATTGTCTTCTAAAATTATTAATTTTCTTAAATTTCCATAAACAATAAGCCTTGCAATATCTTCTGTAAAATTTTTGTCTAAGTCACTCATATTTTTGTCTGTTAGTAAATTAAAATGTAACGCTAAAAAAACTTTGTTCAGCAAGCAAGGCCACATTTCTTTAATACTGTCATATGTTGGTGGGTTTAATAAATCATTAATAAAACTCCTCTGAGCTGCAAATGAATTTTGCATAGCTGTTATATATTTACCAAATTGCTCGTCATTATCGTAATCTATATTTTCCAAATTTAGAAGGAACTGCCTGTGTTTTTCAACTGTAGTTGTATCTTGTCCTTGAGGGTGTTCAACGGGTTGCCAGTTCAAGCAACCTGCTTGTACTGATTGTAACATACGTTTTTTTCTCAGTGGAATGAACGTATTCATGAGCGAACTTTGCAGCATATGTGGCCTATTCAAATAATTAGTACGATTTCTCATTGTTTTCATAATTGTTGCAATTCCATCTTCTAAACGTTCGCCATTTTTCATAACATCTTCAAATACCTGTGGATATGCATCCCTTATTTTTATGGCCACACACTTGAATGCGTATTCCGATGGATACTTGGTTATGGTTCGCATTTCATCCATGATTCTATTCAAACATGATTTGATGGATACTTTATTTTTTATTTTAGCTTTTATATTAGTCATGGAATTTGGGTCTATACAAGACCATGGTATTTGAAAATTCGGCCAGTCAACGTTATTCGTGGAACGAATCGCTTTATTTAAATCAGCATGGGTATCATCTTTCGATGTAGGTTGTTCGTCAGAGGTATTATCTCCGTCATTCGGAGTCGGCTCTGAAACAGAAGCGTTATTTTTAACGTTTGGAGTAGGTTGCGAAGTATTTACCTGAGAGTTTGGCGTACCAGCATTTGAAGATTCTACAGTATCTGCTTCATCACTCTGTAATGCAGTAGGCGGATGTTTATCAATATTAGAAGCACACGGTGAAGCATGTACAGCAGTGTGCATTTCAGTATCTGATATTTCAGCAGTTGTTGAACCAGACATCGAATCAGTTGGTATAGTTACTATATTATCCTCTTGATTATCAATATTAATAATATCGAGGCGGGACTGAATCTCAACCCACAATTCAGTAGACCGCAATAATATAAACGTACTTCTAATAAACATAAATAAAACTTCGTCATCATCTATAGGAGTGCCATCTGCTTCCAAAACTAAACGAACTCCATCCATGGTCAGTTTGGCATTTGCAATTGAAATTAATTTTTCCACCATAAGAGAGCTATTTTCAGTAGCAATAAAGTTCTGCAACACAACTGCGCATTTTTTTTTTCTAGAGCAGTTCCAAACTTTACAGACGACAGGCATCTATAATAGAAAAGATAAAACGAAATAATTCATAAAATAAACCTTAAAATAACAAAAATGTAAAGTAAAAGATAGAGTATTAAAAATTGTTGTTTCATTAACAACAATTTATGAAATAGCACGATTGAACAATTTAAGTTTGCTAAGTAATTGATGAAAGAACGGGGAACAGGATATTTACAGATATATTTACGGAGTATCACAAGGAATTGGATTTTTTTATAACGTGGAGGAAGGATTCAATTATTTTTTATTTAGTTTGTACGTAATATTAATTATTAATAAATCATGCTAAACACACATTAGTATCATGTTTTTTAAATATTAATTATTTAAAAAAAACTTTAGTTACTTTTAATTTTCTTTTAGCCCACACCATAAAAATGCAATTAAAAAATTAATGTAAAATTCTATGAATTTGTTGTTACTTACAAAATATAGTCATATTTCCAAGTCAAGAGGTGAATATTTTGTTGCGAACACTCTTTTGGAGTTGATTGTGCATTGTAATAAAGGATCGGGAGCAAGTAAACAGGAAAAAGGGAAAATATACTGAAATTCAGATCTGCATTCTTCGTCTTTGTAATTTGCAATTTCATATGCTCCGATTTCAGGAATTAATACAATTTCATTCGTATTGCCAAGAAAATAAATGTCACGATAATTTTCAGTTAATAAAATTAGTTTTATGTTACATATTAAAATATTGCCAAATATACTTTTGCCGATGCAGATTGACATATCCGTACTATATAAAACACCGCAGAAAGACATCTTTTTACACGCAAATTTAAAGGTAATTGACTTTGTTTTTATAACATCTGAAATTACGGAAGATACATCTTCATCGTAATTTTGAATTTCAAAGAGTACGGCATCGTAAGGTTCAGCTATGCTGGTATACACATTTTCAGTGGTACTTAACATTAATTGATGTTTTGCAGCTAAAGTCATGGTAATATTTTTGTAGTTCTGTATGTTTTACAATATTCTTGAAATAGCCATTTTTGCTTTCACATCGCAGTGTTCACAAATGTTTCAGTGGTCCAAAATGTAATATTAATTCTGGATAATGTAACAAATACTCATGTTTAGGTCGAAGTTTTATTAGAGGAAAACACCTTTTTCTTAAAACTATAAATTCTTCTATTGCGGTTTTCAAAATAGCAATCTGACCATGCGATAGCGCAGGTGCACATACTAAATCACAAACTTCTCTTAGTAATATAATCATCTTCCATACATCGCAATAAAAATCTTGTACTACGTCAATTATAGCCAAAGGGAATATTGTTATCAATCGGCTAATTTGACTAGCTGATCCAGTTAACTTTGTTGATTTATTGTTCGGTTTTATTGCAGGAATAAACTGTTTTGATTCAAAAAGAAATTGAAATTCATTTATTCTATAATTTAGAAAAGCAATTTTAAACCATTTTTTTTAAGAAAATATTTGATTGCAAGTAACAGATCAGTTGCAATAACACCTTCAAGTAAATCGTGAGCAATACATGGCGGTAATCCTGGAGTGCATACATGAAAGTATTTTAACTCATTTAAAGGGGAATTGCTTTTAATCCCTTTGATAATTGTTTTTGTTTTTAGTGATTCTGTTGCACACTTGTCATAATTTTCTATCGTTCTGAAGGGTTTTTTATGAAAAGAATTTCTTTCGAATTCTTCTAAAGTATTTTCGCAATATCGACAGAAATACTGGACATTACTGAAACTCTCACAAAAACCTCCTATTTGGTGGCTCCCTAGATTATCTCCGAGAACTACTAAAACGCTTCCTTTAAAAACAGTAGTTAGATTGTTATAATTTGTAGTAAGACCTTCTGTTTCTAATTTTCTTAAATCTTGCAGCAGAATTTCTAAGATTTTGCCCCAATGAAATTTATTCAGAACTTTTTCTTTGCACAGCAGCACTAGCTGAATATTTTTTATTTTTGAGCGTAAATAAGGTGGCAAATTGAAAATTATCACTACTAACACACCTATTAACTTAAACCTGCCTTTTGAAGATCCTAAAGGATTGCAAATCTCAAAAGCATCCTGATAGAGACCAATATGTATTGTATTTTTTTGTCGAAAGAAATCATTTTTTAAAATATTACCGTCTTTCACATCGAAAAATCCTTTATTACTTTTTAATAAATGAGCATTACTACAATAAGTTCTAAAATGTTCATTCTGCAATAGAACTTCTAATGTGCTTAATATTGGTACATATGCATAATTAAATTCAGTTTGTTTTCCTTCATGATTGATTTTAATTTCAATTGGTTGTACTAAATGTAATTCTTTTTTGTAATACGTATTTCGAGTGTAAGTATTTCGAAGAATGCCTGTTTTAGGATGAAGCATTTTTGTAACACTGGTAAAGCTTTTATTAAACAGTTCATTAACTGTATTCCTATCATGTTCAGGTATATCAGAGTTTAACAGAAGAGAACTAAAGTTTGTTGAACTTGTCGCAAAAAGATTATATACGTTTTTTGTGATTTTATTTAAGATAGGTTCAGTAACTAAGTACTCCGAACTCAAACGTGACAACAATTTTACTAATGCGTTACTGTTATCATTTGCACAATCGCTGTTTTCTGGAAGTACAAAATCGGTACACTGCATATTCTTGAAATCTATTTGTTCAATATAATTATTTGTAGTTTCTTCATTGCACTTTACAGATGCATCTGTATGAGGTGAACAATTTAAAATTATCGATGAAATGGAAGAAACATCGCTAGGAATGTAATGTTCTTGTTCTAAGTTTCTATGATGTCTATTAACGTGTACTCTATTAAGTATATCCAAGGAATTAAATTTTTCATCTTTTAAACAATAACAACATATCCTTCCACTACTGCCATGCTTTGTATGCTGTGATAAATAATGTTTTTTTAATAAGCTAAAGTTTTTGTTTTTATAGTTACACATTTCTCGTTTATTTACATTTGTATAACCTTTCTGTACAATTCTTATGAAAACGATGAAGATGTTTTTTGAAACTGCCATAACTTTTAGATTTAAAACTGCATTTTGAATATAAACATATCACATGAAAATTTAAATTACTTTGATGTTCAATTTGATGCTTGTTGTACAAATGAATGTCTATGAAATTGCAATTACACATCGAACAAAGAAACATTTTCTGAACATCAGTTACCTGGGAATAGGGAAAGAAAGAATTATAGAGTAGCTTTTCTACTCAACTGCTGTGAATAACGGTTACAGCTTCTGGAAATTAATTAAATATATAATTCACTTCTTTATCTTCGCATTATACAGTATTTCAAAAATTATTAAATGATTGAATTTATAAACTATTTAAGAAAGGTACTAAGTGAACAGAAAACCGTGTGTGTGTTCAAACTTTTATCATCCAACATAGTTAGATGTACCCTGCCTCTTATCAAAATTGAACCCACATACATACTTGCAAAATAAGAATTGTTCATTTTCAAGTATCATACTTATTAATGCTTTTAACAAAATATCAATGATTGGCAAATCCAGTGCACCGTTCAATGAATAACTTTCTTATCAAGATGTACACAAAATTAAATTATAATTCTTACACATATAAATAAAAGAACGAAAGTGAACGACCCTAAAGAACTATAGTAATTTACCTTCACTCTAATAAATAAAGCTTAATAAATAATATAAACAAAAATAAACATGCAAATCTAACATAACCTGACCTAAACTAATAGCTTATAATGAAGCACTGATATCCAATTTATTACAATGAGAGAAAGCTGTCTTACCTTTTCCGTATGACGGGCCGTTTTCGATGCTGCCAAGGGTGCCGATGCAAAACTGCAATGGAGCGGGTGAAACCGGCAAGACCGAGGATGATCACAGTTAATCTCCACGTGTCTCCCAAAAAGGTTAACTGATCGGTGCCGAACTCCGAACTTCGAAGTACCGCGCTGGCCCGCTGCTGCTCCACTCTGTTTATATGTCTATATAAAACATACGTACTTACAAAATCTTAAATAATAATCAGTAATAACATTACTTACTTCAATTAATATTTCTTTTCTCTTGATCCGTGTCGGTGTATTTCCTCAAAGCACAAAATGGCTTCTTATACGTTTTCCCGTATACGCAATGCACGGTACACATCACAATTGTGCTAGTAAATTTACAATTTTTATTGTAGTTTTAATTTCAAAATTGTAAATTTGCAATAGTAAAATTACAGCTTTTAATGTAGGTAATTATTGGACCTACTTTTAATGCAGTAAATTTACAACGTTATTTGTAAAATCGCTTTCACCAGCGTAATATGACCAGCACAATGACCATTTTACGTACACGGTGACAATATAGCGTCATTTAATCTAGTAATTCCCTACGTAAAATTACTACTACTGTTGTAAAATCGCCAATGCATTTTTTACAGTGTACGTCACAAATTCGAACACTTGATTACGTAATTCAATTACGTAATTCATTTACTACATTTATTAAAATCATCATTGCTTATTCTTTTCACGATCATTAATTTCATAGCATGCGTTTTATAACAACTTTATTTAAAATGTATTCTGATAGCTAAGTTGTTAATTAAATTTGTATATTGTAACCTATAGATATACAGGAGAATGTAGCGCAAGCCGCAATACAATCTCTTGCCATGGATCATAGGCAAAACTTTGTGGCTGTAGGAAGATTGAGGGAGGCTGATAGTACGGTAAAAGTATTTAAAGTTTATTTAAATTTCAGAAAAATAATTATATTTTCAATTCTAAATTAATATTCCAAACATTATTTTAGAAAATCAATTGAAAAAGAATTATATTACATACGATACGTAGTCATACATAAATATTTTAAATGTAAAATTATGCACATTATACTTTAGCTACTCTAGCGGAAATGAAAAAAGTACTAAAAATTAATAAACAACAGCAAAAATTACTAAATAGTAATAAAAAATATATATAAAAATTTATAACTTATTATTTTTTTTTATTTACTATTAGATTATTCGATTTCCACCTGGGTAGTAAATTTTTTAAGAAAAATATTTAGTACAGTATACTCTAAATATATGCAGTGGTTATGTTACTTAAGAAATTGCTAAAATATTTTAGGTACACGTTGGTCACAATAAATGGCTTCCAAAAAACGTATATGATAACGTGATGGGATCGAAAACTCCTGCGAGTTGCGTGAACAATATGTTGATCACAGTATTTGATAGAGAAATGTTACAAACTTCTACGGTCAGCGGTTCTTCAAGTAATGCTTCTTACAATAAAGACAGAGAAAAACCCAAAAAATTAGATCCCTCTTTAGTAAAATTGTGCCAAGGTTTATATTTTAATATTTTTTAATTATTTATAAGGAGAAAAACTTAAAGTGGAGTATAGGTAATTTTTCATGAAAAAAAATTCTACTTATGTAAATTTTGACGGTGAATTTTAATATATACTTAGTCAATTTAATTATTGAAAAAGACATTAATGCATTTACTTTGAGAAGTTCTTCAAGTTACTTCGTCAAAAGGTGTTAATCATTTGTTATTATTAATCACTCAATTTTATTAGGAGTAATTCTTTTCTATTATGTTTCTTTTATTGACATTTTAATAGAGCATCCTACCACATTAAGCGCTTCTCTTTTAAAGTACTGCGATATATGACGCATTAAATATAAATCTTTATAACTGTTATATTTGACAGAATGGTTTTGGCACTGGCTTAATACGGAATATATAAAAAAAAACCGGAAGTAGATCTAATCGAAGAATATAATAATTTTCTGGAAACAGCATCCAAAAAAATTGCGTACATGAAACGAGGGTCTCAACCGTCACCACCGAAAAGAAGAAGAGGTAAAATAATATAGTTTTATAAATATCTGCCTTATATTTGTTCAAAGTTTAATGGCTTAAATGACATAGTAACATGAATAATTTCTATTTTCTTTTCTTTTTTCAGGCAAAAAAGGCAAAGGTGATTCTAAAAAGAGAAACAAAAAGACTATAATATTTATATAATAGTACATAATAAAGTAAGGGTAATACATTTTGTTCGTTTTATTGCAGGAAAAAAAATCAATCAAGTGATGCTTCATTAACTAGTAGTGAATCGGATGCAGATGAGGAAAAAATCAGAAAACGAAAAAGATATGACCAGAAAATCGATACCACATCAACCCCAAATTTGGTAAAAAATACAGGTATATTTGTTATATACTCTTTTTGTTTGAGGTATCGCTTACTTAAAATGTTGGGGTTTCTAAAGATGTAATTTATTTATTAAATGTAATAATTACGATTTTATTGTTTTAGCTAAAACGAGTAATAATGCTGTTGATTATCAAATAGCGGGATCAAGTAATCAGGATGTTCCTTTTATCGACCCAGAATTATTAAATTTAGATCCAGATAATAAGACTGATGATATTTCGCAAGATCATACAGACCCTTTAAATAGTGATGAACCGATAGGAGAAAACGATTTTTCACCGGTGCACTCCAGTGAAGTGCCTAATACGGATGACGAATAATTGACTGAACATAACCTTTACATAACATTCTTTTTATTACTGCGTTTTATTACTTTCATTTTTCTTTAGCATTGTATTTTTTTATGTTACCATTAGTATGCATTAATATACTATGATTTCACTATTTACTTAAAACGTGCATTAATTAGTTGTGCATTACTCAATTAGTTAATTAATTAATTGTGCATTAATCAGTGTAATTTTTAAGGTTTCGTAACAGGTTTTGTTATACGTTTTACTAACTACTTTAAAAGTGAAAACTTAAAAGTGAAAATAATGTTCTTAAACTTAAAAGTTATTATTTCAACTTAAAAATTATTAATTAAACTTAAAAGTTATTAAACTTAAAAGTCAAAATGACTAAAACTTTTTTATATTATTATAATATGCGCCTCTAATAGAGGATTGTAACATAAAGTCCTCGATAAAGTCTATTAAAAAACATTAATAAAAAATAATTCAATTCATAACTCGTTTTAACTGATTTGATTTGTATTTACTCCACGATTTTCCTATCCTTTTCAATTGAAAAGAATAGGAATAAGTTTTTAAAAAAACAATTGAAAAGAATTGGAAGAATGTACGGAATATATTGAAATCAATTGAAAAAAAATAGGAAAAATTTATTGAAATCAATTGATTTCATAAATTCTTCCTATTTTTGTCAATTGATTTCAATATATTCTGTACATTCTTCCAATTCTTTTCAATTGGTTTCAATACATTCTATATATTCATCCTATTGTTTTCAATTGATTTCTAAAAATTTTTCCTATTCTTTTCAATTGATTTTTAAAAATTATTCCTATTCTTTTTATTTGATTTCTAAAAATTTTCTCTATTCTTTTCAATTGATTTCAATACATAAATTTAATTCTGCTTTATTGATTTCTATTTATTTCAATTGACATGAATAAACTGGTGTGGTTTCATTTTCAATTTTTTTTAATTGATTTCTATATATTTAATTGATTTCTAGTGTAAAATTAGGCGGCACAAAACCGCTTAGGAATCAATTGGCCATTTTTTCAATTGATTTTAATTGATCATTTCCAACAGGGTCTCTCTATCATTCTTCTTGTCATTCTCATCAATCTTAGTCAATTCCACTTCCTGCTGTACAGCGTGTCCCATGCTTTTCTCAGCCTCATCGCCAGCTGCTTTTGAAACTAAATCTTGAATTTTCATAAAAGCGTTATTGTGCACTGGTGGTGGCGGGTCCATGATTCCGCAAAAGTATCTTATTGTTAGTGCACTGTGTGCATTGCCAGATAATCTGCAAGCGAGAACTGCTCTCTGGTTTAATTCGTAGCCATTTCTTTGCCTTCCGATCTTTGTGCAGTTCTTAAAGTTTTGTATAAACTGACACCCTTGACACGTTAAAGTAAATTCACTGCCAAGTCCAAACCTTTTTGTTTCTTCAAGCACTAGATCATTCCCACACAGCTTACAACAAGCTGTTTCGTTTATCACTTCACATTCTTAGGAAAACTTGTTAGTTTTTTTTTTATTTAAAAAACTTAATAAGCTATTTATAAGAATATCAAGCTTTTTTGAATTTTTTCTAATATTATTTTTATAAAAATCACTCAGACTCTTTT
>UXGC01002114.1:0-13915 GCA_900480045.1 Eurytoma adleriae
ACACACACACACACACACACACACACACACACACACACACACACACACACACACACACACACACACACACATATTTTTTTCTTTTAAGACTTAAGTCCGCAACCTGATTAAATAATTAAATCAATCAATTATTCTGTAACGCGAAGTATGATCTAGCCAAGTTTAGCCTAATATAGGTGGAATGAAAACGATCTAAAACGTTTTTAGAAAAATTATTTTTTTTACTATTACAAAGCTTCCTCTAGGAAGAAGCAAAAACTCTAAGTCTATAGTCTAGTTTAGTCGACAAAACAAATCATAAATCACATCGAATAAACGATCGACAGCTTGAAGTTACGCGCAATACTTGATCCCCATTGAAGCTTTTAGCACAAAATTCAAAATACCATTCGCACTGCATCGGCTCGTAAACAAAACACCTCCTGACTTTTCCTGGAATTGCGCAAGGCGCGTATCGCTAGTTTCGTTGCGGGCGCTGCGCTACACTTAGATGCGCACATGAGTGTGCGCTCGCGCTTCCGGATGCCCGGGCGATTAGTGCGCCTGCGCGGCGTCTCCACCGCCGCCGGGCAGCAAGGGAGAGAGAGATGGAGAGAGTGAGAAGGAAACCGGATTAACCGGAAACGCGACGGGCAACAAAAATACCGTGCGTATTGCGCGAGCGCATTTTTGCGCGCGATGCACTTGCGACCCGCGGGGATTCAACCTCGATTCATCTGTGCCTTCTTCGTCTTCGTCTCTCTCTCTCTCTCTCTCTCGTCCCCTCAAGCCTCGCGTCTTTCATATTCTTCGGCCCTTCTTCTATAATGTATTGTAATGGACTTTTTGTCGGTGCGTGCGTTGCATTCGTACGATTGCAATTTTATTTATTTATTTTTTTTTAGTGAGGTACGCTTGGCTTTTCACTTTCTTTTATTGTTGGTGTCAAGAAGAAGGTATAAGAAGGTATACCGTAATTGGCGTTACCTTTTGCCGGGCGACTAGTTTTGTTCTGTCGATCGTAAATGGCCGGGTTATGAATGGGTTCTGATGAATCGGGAAAACTAGTTCGATGACGAAATGGGCAATTCTGGTTAATGTTATGTGATAAAAATTACGTAGCTTACGAAACGCGATTTTTAACAGCGCGAGATGTGTTTTACTTTGAATTATGACTTTCTATTGTGACATCCGCCTTTGTAGATGTAGATGGAATCCTATTACCGACCTTTTATAGTTTTTGTCTCAATAAAAAGTTTTTAGTAGCTCTAACAAGCATTTGTTCGTGTAGATAATCCTAACACACGTTAACAATAGCTTGAGATATTTATTATGGTGTATTAAGTCGTCAAATCAAGCAAAAATTGATTTTTAAAAGACTACGATTGTATATCCCTTTCATAAGACTTTTACATGATCCTTTTCAGTAATTATGTTGTCTAAAAAGAAGGTCAAATCAGAAAATTGTTCAACCTAAATGATTTTACAATTATTGAGATCGCTCAATAATTGTAACTATATCGATGTAAATAGTTATTACTAAAGTTTTCCTTACTAATTCAAAGCTCCAGATGATGGCATATGTTATTTGCCGAAACGTCGAGCAAAGAAATGTTACTGATTCTAAGTGATAGTTTCACTCATGTTATCTCTATTATTCTGTTTCGAACAATCGGTATTTTCTATTTTTAGTTGATTTTCAATTAAGAATCTAGTTATGTGCATGCAATAACAATCACATTAAAGGATTACTAAAAGGATAATATCCTTATACAGTTATAATTAATATAATAAAAAATGTAAGATAGGTGGAAATAATTTGCTCTGCAGAATCTAAAATACAACCAGTAATTAACTAGTGGATAAATGCGGAGTGAGTGCTTTAGCGATAAAACTTGTCGAAATATTCAGTTAATTTGGCAAAGGCAAGGACCTCGAATTAATCGGTCAAACGTGAGGCTGGGCCGACGAACATGTTGACGATGCCTGTGTCGGATTTTTAGGATTCTTCGTTCCTTAATTACTTGGCCTTGCTCGTGACATAAGTTACACACTTATCGGCCTTGCCTGGAATCTTAAATTTTTTTTTCACCAACCGATCCATTAGAGAATGTGCACTTAATACATTTTAAAATGATCCGATAAGACAACTCGTTAAAAATAATTTCAATAAATGTCACTTTCCGTTTGAATTTTTAAGACGATAGTAAATTACTTATATTTTTCCGTTTTTCTTTGTTTCAGGTGAGTCAGAACGACGTGCAAGCTGGTTTACGATCATGAGAAACTGAAAACTATTAGGCACGAAGTACTAAGCTAAGTAAGTGTTGGCGTCTGGCTCTTGAACTCTGTACAGAATATAGAGGCAAATAAAAGAATGGTGGAAGAAATACCAGGGGTATTACTAACTGGTAGGACTGGCCAATCACGTATCCATCCCAGATTTATCCATATTGAAGTTTTGACTAATGAGACCAAACATATACATCCCACATTCCTCCATGTTAGGTTTCTGACCAATGGTGCTGGTGATACTTTTGCGCAGAAAAAGTTAAAAATGGGTAGCGAAGCGAACATACTTTATCTTCCTTTGCCATGGATTATACTGGTTTTATAATAATTTATATCTTAGTGCAATTGCAAGATTTAACGATTTTTCAAAATAAATGAGGGTTATGAATAAACGAAGGTTCTGTTTTTTGTCAAGTTTCTGATTAAGAAAGTACCTCCGGCAGTAGAGAGAACGATTCGACTTGCTCTTCGCTCACTAGTAACAATTGTAAGTTTATCAACACTCATAACGTACAACCTAAGTAATTTCTAACCTAAAAGCAAAGATAGCCATTTATTAAAAATTCGCGCATATATTTAGAGCATGTATGGAACAGATGAGTCGTTGACATAGCTCCAACTTGTTGTCGTTAGTCATACGTCATTTTCTCGCTTCTGAATCTCTGAATGGTTACAAAATTAACTGATATTTATCAGTGTACATAAGTAGATTCTCATTTGAAATTGTATTAGGGGAAAGCGGGGTATATTGGGCCACGCCTACGATTTTTTAGAGGGTTGCGAGCTATCTCACCATCTAAATTTGATCTACAGTCCCTAAACTTGAAGTATCGCATCAATGATACGTTTTAGGGGCTGTAGATCAAATTTAGAAGACGAGGTGGTCCGCAATACGCCTCTAAAAAATCATGTGTGTGGACCATTATGCTCCGCTCTCCCCTACCGAGGATATCCTCTTAAAGATAAATACTGTGCCTTCACGGTAAAATTTATTGATGTTATAATAAAATTTTATACGTCATAATTAACAATTGTCAGCGTGACACAAAAGACCATGGTTAAAGCCAGCACAATGGTAGCTTTGACTCTAACATTTCCTCCCCGTAATAAAAATTTTTAAATTTTCAAAAACGGCTGTATCCATCACCACACCGATCATCACCAGCCTCCGAACTCTTGGATGCTTGAATGCGGGCGCGTAAACAGCGAGCCTCCAGCATCCGCGTGCGGTACAAAAAGGCGAGATCCATTACGAAAGTCCTCGGAAATTTTAACGCATGCACAATTTATTCGCCTGCCTCCCGGACAAAGGGATCCCGGGGGCGTGCGGGGCAAAAAGTCGCCGGGCGAAATGGCGAGCACTAGGTTAATGGAGTAAAGTGAAGCCCGGAGGAAAAAAAAAAGCGAAGAAGCTGGTCGTGGCGCACGCATATATTTTACGCCCAGGGAATTTTTCCGCGCGCGAGCAAAATTGCAGGGATTCGCCCGTTTTATGACTAATTAACTCGTGTCCTAAAAATAGCCCGTGAGCTTTTGTCGTAGTCGCCGGGCGGGGAAAATAATGACCCGTCGTAAATCAAGGCCCCCGGGGGATCGGGAAAAAATGGAGGCCGGCTTCTGGATCGCCTCTCTCTCTCCTTTCTTCTCTCCACCCGGGAGCGGCTACATAATGAAGGGGAAATCCTTGTGGGATCTCGCTAGGATGAGAGAAGGAGAGAGAGAGAGAGAGAGAAGAGCCAAGGCCGGCGAAGGTCACGCGGGAGGAGGGATATGCACTCCCCCCTCCTACGGTCAGTTGTTTTTTTTTCTACTCTTTTCTTCTCCTTTCTCCTCCGCCGGCTCGCGGCCTCTACTCCTTCATCGTCCTGCTTTATTTCTGCGCGCTTCGCTTTTCAAGACTCGCTTTTCATAGAGCCACGGACGGCTACCAGGCGGGCATGAGATGTGGGCATGGGGGTCATTGGAACGGGGGATTTTCGTTTCGCGGCGAGCGCGGATTAATGCGGAATGTAATTAGGAGGCTGAAAATCGGTGGTACATCAAACGCGTAACCTCGCCTTTTTGCCCCCCGGCATCGCCGTTCGTTAAGTGTATAAAGGCGGCGATTTTTCTTTGGCGCGATAAAGATTAAAACGCGCATGCTTTAGAGGAGCTTAAAGCTATCTCTATGCTTTTGTTTACCAAAAACTAATGGCGAGTTGCTTTTAAATATTCGATTAAGCGGGGTATTCGAACGGGTCGCTTTATAGGGATTTCAACTTACTTTGATAAAATGCTAGTCGATTTACGGTGACTTTACGTAGTGGAATTTAGATTGGAGCTTTAAATAAATGAGGTGATTTAAGTTTTTCACAAGGTCAATTTGTTTTTTAAGTACGAAAGTATGAATTTAAATTATGCTAAAGGATTTTTTTGCACAAAGAATTTTTGGATAATAATTATCCTCACTGTCGTGATGATCTTGGAACTATGTATGTCATTGTTTCTTTTGCTAAAGTAAGTGGTATTGATTGTACATTACTTTTAGAAAAAATAATTCAGAAAATGATTTCTTAAATTTATTTCCTTCTGACAATTACTACACTGTGCCTTACTAACCATTTTACTTAATAATTTTCCACATGAAGAATTCATATGTTTACTAAGCACACGGTAATATTTACCCATTTATTATCTCCGTGCTTTATTAGAATTTAATTTATTTTTGAGAGGAAAATTTTGTTAATACGAATTAGTGAAGTTAATTAAATATTTATTATATTGTTTTGAAAAATATGAAGATATACTCAGCAGCTATTATTTTAATGATGATACCGATAGTCTAATAATTGATAGGGATTTTATTTTCATCAATTCTTTTGTCTGATCCCCTTTGGATTGGTTGATTCGGAGGGTCGTTTTGCTTCATAAATATAGATACTGCTATGAATTTTTAAATTCAACTACCACCTACCATTATTAAACTGATGATATGATCAACAGAGGCAATTTTTAATAGAACTCCTTTCTCTGATGTGCACGATAATTTTCAGCGACAAGGAATAGAAATTATACTTACTTAACAGAAGTACAATTTTTTATAGGTGAAAGTGGTTTTCCGTGAAGGCCAATCCATGATTATTATGCATCGCTGAATACAATATTGGTCCTTTCATCGATTTTCAAAAATTGAAACATCAAAGGAAGCAGATGAAAGTACAGATAAACCATTGCGTTGAATCTCTCCGACAACTCGTTAAACAATTAACACACACGTCGACCGGTACACTCCTACAACAAGATTTGTAATGGTTTTCGGTGTATCATCGCAGTTTACATAACGTACATCCCAAGTCCACTTAACACAAGGCAGTAAACAATCGAATGAACGTCACCACCCATAATGAAATATGAAGCGCCGAAGGATCATCATTCATTATCGAACAAAGTTTCTACCCGATGTTCGATTACATTCTGCGCGCGTAGGAGACCGCGAACTTTCCTCGTTTGTTTTATAACGGGTTAACGCGTACACCTAAGTTACGCATCGGATTAGCCGGACCAGCCGCTCGCGGTAGAAATCGTACAGTGACAAATGCGTTCCCAGGAGATTGAGCCGTGTAAAACGTATCTGATCGCCGGGCAACTTTCTTCGGACGATCAATCGAAAATATCTGATCGCCAATCAGACTCGTCAATTGTTTCGCGTGTATCTTTGCGTTTTTGTCCCCAGCGGGTCTATCTTCTTCGCGGGAATCCATCGATGGTCTGCGTCAGATTATCGGAATATCGCGATTAATCTTGCGCTGAAAAATATTTCAGGCGAATTTTTACAGTTTCTCTTGGGAATTTGCACTATATTTCATAGCACCCGAAGGACATACTTTAAAAACGGTGTAATTGTTAGAAAGAGATCTGCAAAATTTACTATGGTTAAATTATAACTTTTACAATCTTCGAGAGTTCTTTGTTTTTTATTTTCTCAAACAAACATTTTAAGCCAAGTCTCATTTAAATTGGTTAAAAATTTTGAATGTTCCAAAATTAATTTCATTTAAGATAGTTGGAATGACTCTAATGATCTCGTAGAGCAAAAATTATTTTGCGTCCATCGCTCAAATACCTTGTTAGGTGATCCGTGGTATAACAGACACTTATGAGACGAAGGGTGAAAGCGAAGTGTGTTTCGGCCATGGATTGTCGGCTGGCAATCGTCAGTGCGATACCGACAACCCGGATCGGGTGGACAACTTTCTTATTGATAAAAATGTTTTTTTGTTTCACCACTAGATGGAGGCTTCTCCTCCACTAGTAAGTTCTTACAAGTTTCATTTCAGTGAGTTCACGAATTCACCCCTTGCGGGCTTTGTCATCCAGCCCAAGTTACTGGCATTTCCATGTAAGCTTGCGTGTGTCTGCGATATAAATTTAAAAGATTTCATACTCATATTCTTTTTTTTTTGTTTTATTGAATTTATATGATGATGACAATATAATTTTTGTTCAATAGAATAATAATATAATATAATATAATATCGCAGTTTCATAATTCATCCTGTCTGGTAAAAACACACTTTTTTGTGCTGTTCCTCAGTCCGCTGAACTTTTCTACTTTAGAGCTCAGCTCATCGAAGTCACGGCAATCAAATAATTTCTTCTTAAGTCGGAAATTTCCCGGCATACCCTCGATGATGAAACTTTTTACGATGTGGTCCGGTATATCTGCTACATATCCACGATACCTCTGGCGATGTACGTAGTATACCAGAGGCTCAAAACTTCTTGGGCCCTCTGCCATCAGCGTCTCGATTTTGTTGATGAGGTCGATTTCGAGAACGAAAGTCAGTCCGTCCTTCAGTTTACTCTACGAATCGATCCAATCCTTGGAGTTGGCGTACCAGTCGGCCGCATATACGGCTGATATGGCCCTGGTGTCGACACGGCCAGTGACATCGTGTATGCGCTCGGCCACCTGCTCGATGGTCGAAGTTTGTTGAAAATGAGCCATTTTAAATCCTGCGCTGCTGCTTCCTCTGAATCCTCTGGTCAATGCTGATGCTGCTCTTTCAATCGTTAAATGCTCTTGCACACTAGGTTCTGTCTCTAACTTCAATCGTTGAATGCACTTGCACACTAGGCTCTATTTCTAACTTCAATCGTTGAACACACCTGCACTACTAGACTCTTCACAGTTTATGAGTTATTTGTTCGGCTCGCGTTATTTATATCGAAACATGATGGGTAAAGGGGGATGTTTGACATTTCCTCTTCCCTTGATCGACACGTCTGGTGGAAAAATCCGATCAGAAGGGCCCGTCTGATACGTTTCCGCTGAGAGTTGCATCCAGTTAGCTACCCGTTCGCTGGTGTTTTAATTGCATATTATATGACACTTTCCGAGGATCTCTCTAATGGTTATATTATACTTAGTCACTAACTGGGCGATGATGTTATTATTGTCAGGCTTATGGTACTGCCAAGCTTCGGAATTAATTAATTTCGCATTAGATATTCTAAGAAGGTAGCAAGAAGCGCCTGTCTAAATACAAACTATTTCTGTTGTCTCTGGGTGTCTACTGTGCCACTAATCTTTGAGTTAGACGGTAACATAAGCCTGGAAATAATCAGGTTGTCGCCAAGGCTAAAAATGTTTAGTGCACAGAAGAATCTTATAATTCGTGCACATTATTCGTGCACATTAATTTTGAAAACATTATTTTTAAGTTAAAAAATAGTGTGCACGAATTATTGTCGGCACGATTCTTCTGTGCACTAAACATTCTTAACCTAACAATAAGTGCATTTATTATATAAGTTTAACAAAATCAAAAGAGTTTTAACCACAAATACTTTCTCAATGTCGACACGAGGAAAAAAAGAGGAACATGGGCATTTAGCGTCACTGAGTTTGAAAAATCCTGACCCATCAATATTACGGTGCTCGCGCATTTACACCGCGCCAAAAGGATTTTTTTATTCAAACCTCGGCGACGAAGGTCGTTAAAATCCTCCCGGCACTTTTCCTTTTACCTCGCGCTCCCATAACTTGCCGCCCGGCGTTTCCTGCGCCGCGCGCAGTCTCATTTTAACATATCGTAAATCGACATCTCGGGGGTCTCTCTCTCCTTTTCAGGGTTTCGCGCACAAAGCGAATTTATTCCGAATATTCGTCGTATCTGCTTTTCTTTCGGCTCGCGCGGCGGAAAAATGATGGTGTTATTTTTTCACCGTGACGTCAGCCCGCAAAACTGAAGCGATCGATAAAGGGGGGGGGCGAGAGGAGTTCCTGGAAGGTACCAGCGAAAGGAAGGGGTTAATCGTTTCTTTTCACTTTTCAGCGTGACCTTCGACCACTTTTATTTCACTTTCCATCATACCGCCTTTTGCAACGCGCCAACCAGTGGGGACGGCCCGCGTAATTGTTCGAAAAATACCTTAAGTGTTTGGACGGGCGTAAGGAGGACGTCTAATTATTATCTTTTATCGCAATTTTCTCGTCTTCTTTTCTGCCTTTTTTTATTGGGATGAGGACGTCTGCTATTTTAACGAAGTGTAAGAAAATTTCTGAAATTTCCCGGCGAATCTTTCAATATTTATGAGATTCCGAAAAGGTTGCGACAATCTTTTTCCAGCGTGCCTCTTTTCTTTTTTTTTCTTTTTTATACACTCCATCCGATCAGATGTTTCCAAATGAGATTAGCTCCCACCGAGTTTCTCACGCCGCGCAGGAAATATAACTGACGCAGATTGTACAATGGGTCGCAGGCATTTCGACTCGTTGCAATAGCGGCATGGCTGCGTTCTCGAAACGCTTAATTTTCCCGGGCATTCGGTCATTTTCTAACTAACGAAAAAAAAAATAGTGAATTTTCAACGAAACACGAGATTTCGTCTATGTTTGAAGGCGTGTCTTCCCAGACGGCTGATGTGTACTCATCAGTAGTGCATCAGTAGCCTTCTTCAGACGCCTTGCCAATCAGACCTCCGATGGCTTATATATCATACTGAGACACCCTACCCGTTATTGGGCAGAATGACTTAGAGTCCACCTAGCGACAAAATGGGCGAAACGTGGAAGTTTCCGTTTATTCCCAAGTTACCGACATTTGCTTTTTATTTATTTTATTTAAAAAATGTTTAATAATTACTAAAATAATATTTTTATTTTTATTTTAATTTTTTTTAAATATGTACTGAAGACTGATTGTATTGCATATATCTTAAAGTGTACATTAATTATTTTTTTAACGAATATCAAAGTAATTTTACAACAACAAATTATTTGTTTGAAAAAGTGTATCAACTACTGCAAACAATTCAGTTTTTTAATTCTAATATATTTACATTAAAAGCTATGAGAATGAGACACGTTTCATAAAACTGTTGTTTTCGTAAAAAATAAAAATCAAATTTTTAGCCTGCTGGTTGATGTTACTTTCTGACGTCCGTCAAGCGTTGAACTTTTTTTTTAAGTTTTTAATTTACGTGCAAATTTAAATTGATGTTCGCATCAATTTGCAATCACGGTCGTAAAATTAACGCTTAATACCTGACGCGCTTGTCCAAACAGCAGGGGCAAAATTGTTTCTGAATATGCCGAAATAACAGGACCCGAGTATCGCGAGGCCCTTAACACTTGCTTAAATCGGGAATTTATTATGCAATCGTTGAGCGCATGCAAATTGCAAAAACACACATAAAGTTTCAACGCGCCGCTTAGCGCGTACACCGATCCCTCGCGAAAAAATGCAAATGTTGATTATGAACGAGTATCTGTATCATTATATTAAAACTGAACTCGAGTAATCACTTTGCCGTTTCTTGACGCTTTTTTAGTCTTCTCCTTCGTCCTATCTGCTCTCTGCATGATGTAAATATAAAAGGAATATAAAAGTCCGGCAATATATATTTTATGGTTTAAAAGATTTGAAATACGTTTTAGCGGTAAAATTAAATTATATGATGTAAAAATTATGTTTATCGCCCAAATCCGATATCAACAATTTTAGAGTATTATACCTTGGTATAGTTATCAGCAGATCTTAAAAAAACATGATTTTCTGTAAATATTACCATTTTCTTTATTACTGTTTCTGAAAAATGAATATCTAAAGGAATTGCTGAAGGAAGCCGTGTCATATAATTCCTATGAGTAAAACAGGGAAAACAGAAACTGCTGTTCTTTGCGGAATGCTACCGTATCATTAGTTTATACACAGATAAAAAGGATCCGTTCAGGGAAAGACCTGATTCGTTTGAAATAAATTTTTTCGTGGTGTTTTTCTTAACACAAAAATGTCTTAATAGTAAAGAAATGTTCCTTAACAGTTAATGCACGGTTACTTTCTTAGGTTAGGATTAGGATCGACATGTGAATTTTTAAAGAACTGTTAATTAACTCTTAAGTCATATTGCTTTGGCTCAATTTAAAGTCCATATTCTTGAACAGTTAACATGGCGACTTTGATGATGAAGACAAAGCTTGATGCTGATTTTGTACAACAAACTGAATTTTACAATTTTTAACTATAGTATTCAACAACCCAAAAACCCAAAAATCCAATAACCCAACAATTTAACAACCCAATATGCCAATAACCCAAAAACCCAACAACCCAATAATCCAACGATCCACCCAACAACCTAACAATCCAAAAACTCAACAACCCAACAACCCAACAACCCAAAAACCCAACAACGCAAAAAACTAAATACTCGAAAACCCAGCAACCCAACAATCCAACATTCCAACAACCCAATAACCCAACAACCCATGAACCCAACAACCAATCTACCCAACAACCCATCTACTAACCCAATTAATAATCCACTAATTGGGTTAATGGATTGTTAATTGGGTTATTGGGATAATTTATAACCCAATTAATTAGTTGGGTTATTGGGTTAATTAGTTGGGTTATTGGGTTAATTAGTTGGGTTATTGGGTTAATGGGTTAAGTTAACCCAATAACCCAATTAATTAACCCAATAACCCAACTAATTAACCCAATAACCCAATAACTCAATAACCCAATAACCCAACTAATTAATTGGGTTAATTTTAACCCAATAACCCAATAACCCAACTAATTAATTGGGCTAATGGGTTATTAATTGGGTTAAAAAATTAACCCATTAACCCAACTAATTAATTGGGTTATAAATTATCCCAACAACCCATTAACCCAATTAGTGGATTATTAGTTGGGTTATAAATTAACCCAATTAATGTTGGGTTAATGGGTTGTTAATTGGGTTATTGGGTTAAGTTTACCCAATAACCCAATTAATTGGGTTAAAAATTACCCCATTAACCCAATTAATAACCCAATAACCCAACAATACATTTGGGTTATCAGTTGGGTTCATGGCTTATTAATTGGGTTAAAATTGTTGAAAGAATTCTTCCAAGATATCACAAAATACTACCACCAAATAAAAGTTGTGAAAGACCGAGGACTTGGGTGGATCGGGATGAATGATCAGACCGCTAATCATTTGCCTACAATACTTAAGTTTATCTTATGCCCCTTTGTCCACCTCAAGGTTATCACCTTGGCGATCCCTGGTAAACCCTAACGATCCCTGTAATTCCCTGGTAAACCCTGGCGAGCTCTAGCGATCCCTGGCATTCCCTGGCGTTCCTTGGCGATCCCCTGCGTTCTCTGGTAAACTCTGACGATCCCTGGCGTTCCTTGTCATTTCCTGGCACACCCTGATCCCTGGCGTACTCTGGTAAACTATGGCATTCCCAAGCGATCCTTGGCGTTCGCCATGTCAGCAGCTTTTCAAAATTCCAGTCAGTACTTTTATTAAAAACTTACAATAAACTGTACTCTGTAAATATGATTAAGTGAAATTTATCCACATAGGAGATCGCACATTAAATGAATGTTAAAAGTCGTTCACTTATCGAATGAATGATTTATATAATATAGAATAAATGCATATTCCTTTATTACTACTAGAAATCCCTGAATTTCATTTTTTTCTATTACTCTTTAGAGACTACTGACACTGACTTCTGAAATTCAAAATGAACTTCGACGATCACAACTAAAATCTTTTTTCACCACTAAAAATTTTCATTTACAAAGAAGCAGTAAAAACATAACAAAACAAAAGTTAATTTAAAAATTACATTCAAATCGTAAAGCGTCCATCTCCAAAAATAACCACTTCTTTTGTAGCGTCGGCGCTCCGATCGCCCGGCCGAAAATCAGATCCTAAAAATTCACGAAACACGCCGAGGGAAACTGTCGCGCTGGGCCCGGCCTGCCTTCCTGTTTTATTCATAAAAATTCTTGCGAAACCGAAATCATCACTTTCGTTCTGACAGGGTGCGTGCGCACCGAAACTCCCGAGCAGGAGTAATGACTCCCGTCGAGACGACCGGCCCGCGCGGAGGGGGGAGGGGGCATTAAAATTCATTAAAAGCCGCGATTTCGTATGCTCGGCGTCGGGCTGCGCGCGCGTGCACTCCCGAGCCTCTCCTTCTGCTCGACCGTACTTATTTTTTTTTCTCTTTCGGTCTTTCTCCGCTTAGTCAGACGACTCGCGTGTTTTGTGCGCGGCGAGCGTGCAATTTTTGGCCGGTGGCGATGAAGACGTTTCGCCGAATTGCGAGGTTTTTCGGGCGAATACGTTGGACACCGAGGCTATTCGGTCGGATTAGTGCCTCGGGGAAACGGATGTTTTTATGCAGTGGCCAGGTTTTTTGCCGGGGCTCGGCTTGATAAGCGACAATAGGCTTTATTTTTCGGTTGTCGAATAAAGTCTGCTCTCAAATGGTTGTTCTTGCATTTGTTGCAGCTCTTGTACACAGGTCGTAACTTCGGTTGATGTCTTGAGTATCCTGGTCGTTTTAGAGATTAGCTTTTAAAAATTAAAATATAGATGTGACACAAGAGAATATTTAAGTAACTTGTGTTATGTATTGATTTAATTTATTTTTTAAGAAATAATAATTTTTTGTTTCTTTGGATCGTATAAGCTTTTTTATTACACTTAGCTGAAACATGGGATGCGGGAAACACTCCGAGCAAGTATAAAATTTTAAATTTAAAATACATAATTGAAGCATAAAAATCTTTTGGTTTTTTCATTAATACATAATAATAAATAAACGTTGAATTTGCATTCCTTGTTCAGTTTTATGACAACCCATAAAAAGGTATATTTTTTCCTGAAATCATTTTATATTTATGGTTTTTCATACATTTTTTAATAAATGTTAGAAGAGTGCCTAATTTTCAACAAATTCTTTCTATACTTTACAAGAGTAATAATTACTATAATTTGTCCAACATCAATTACGACAATTTTTTTTATATTTTAAGTTTGACCCTGCCTTTAAGAATTAGTAATAAATTTTCCTAATTTGAACTAAAAAGTGGTGCATCTGTTGGTTTTCCAACTTAAAAAATTAACGTGCCTCCTACAAAAATATAATAAATAAAAACCGCTGCCAATAGATTGGCTTCCTCAAACTTAATTTTTTACTCCTTTTTTTATTTATTAACTATAATAATTATTATTCATATTTCCTATATAGTGGGGCACCTCGATTTTGATTCTCTCAGTGTACCATGTGTGTGTGTGTGTGTGCGTGCGTGCGTGCGTGCGTGCGTGCGTGCGTGCGTGCGTGCGTGCGTGCGTGCGTGCG